>MU787789.1:14750-55628 GCA_026770625.1 Nicotiana glauca | reverse complement strand
TCTCAAAGACTTATACCAATGAGCATAGAACAATTCTACAAGATTGCTCTATTTATAGATAACGAGTGGCACTTTCTCACAAAGCCAAAACCAACTCTAAATAGGACTAAAAATTGAATCCAATTCTGAATAGGAATGGAAACCAAAAGAGAATAGGATTAGGCCACTAGGCCTTTAGTTGGACAACATGGTCACTTCTATTATCTGATTATCCGTCGTTCAAGTGTTGCTTTATTAGCTTCTGTATGACACCTAATTATTTTGAACATAACAAGTGGTGCCAGAGTAACATTCAAGATAGATTCATCTTGGCGGGTTTAGTTCTAGCCACAACATATTTGATGGAAATCATGATTTTTGTTTGAAAATTTTGACCAGAGTATTGCTCACAAAGATTATGTGAAGAGGGTGGATCATATTTATTTTGTCAGAAAATTCAGGCCAAGGGGGGAGAATTATTAGGTGTTTGTCCTGATTTTCTTTCCATAGTTGGTTTTCCTATCTCTTGAAGGAAAGGGCAACATATTTATCATAATTGAATTTTTCTTTTCATAGAAAGAAATTATAAATCTCCCATATTTGGCTATTCCCTTTTTCTTGCAAGAAAGATTTGAACTTCGATAAATTAAGGGTCATTCCTTCTCATTTAGTAGCATCCATAATGTAGCTACAAGGGATTTGAGAGTCTTTTTATGGGGGAGAACTTTTCGGGACAAGTGTTAGGGTGTCACTTTTGTTTGCCTCTTTGTGAGGTTATTCTCTCAATATTTTGTACTCTCTGTTATATAGTGTATTGATCATCTCCATTAGATGTAGGTCACTGATTGAACCACGTTAAATCTTTGTGTCTTTTTGGGTATATTTTTCTTTTATTGTATGATTTATCGTTGTTCATGGTTTGCTTTAACTAGCTTCTTCATGACACCTGATTATTTTGAACATAATAACTAGTATCAGAGCCAAGGTTTGGCGGGATATAGAGATGGCAGAGTGTGGCGTGAGGGAACGGCTTAGTGCCTTTTCTCATCTACAGTGTTTACGACCTTTACCCCTAGCTTTGAAAATGCATACGCAACCTTTGGTCTTCGGTGACCATAAATACTCAGATCATGTTGGTTGCATAGAATTAACTCAAAATAGGCCATAAATGATGATGGGTCATGTGGAACTTAGTTCAAGGAGGAGATTGTTGGCTGTGTGAACATATTCCCACATAGAAAGTAAAAAGGAAAAAGATTCTACTTATAAAGAGTTGGATACTCTTAATGATATGAGACTTTTTGGGAACAATCGTGCGGGCTTGGCCCAAAGTAGACAATATTGCACCATGTTAAAAGCATCTTTGAGCTGTTTTTATCTCAACATATAAATATTTTTGGCCGAGCAGCCAAATGAATAACTTTTCTAGAAAATTTTAAGGTTTTGTCAATACTTAAAAGAGTTCACTGCTTCTTTTTCTTCTTCTCTTCCACACTAGTGAGCAACCAATCATGGATTTCACATCATATCCGTACTTTATTTATAGGAGTTAGAATAAAAGTTATGAATTCTGGAATTCAATTTTGTGGACATAAATTCAAGAACATGTTCATAGTTTTTGTATGGGGTCGAATTTGACCAACCACGTCCCTATACCGGTATGACCCACCGCCGAACGTGTGCAAGCTAGGGTAGAAGCACAACTCAAGGGTAGTGGAAGGAACGACCCCATAGTTCTGTCGCCCCGCAATAGCGTATATTTCGTTTCTATTCTTTAATATTGCAGGGAGGACCCTTTATTATATAAAGGGGGGTCCTTGCATTGTGAAGGGACAAGAGATTTATTACAAGCTATTATTTTTCTCTTTAACTCTCTCTCTCTCTCTCTCACACACACACACACACACACACATCTACTGTAACTATTACAAACAAGGCATAGAGAATATCATAGGGTCTTATTATCTTCGATTACGATTTACCCTTGATCTCTTTCGATTGATTTGCTAGAAAAGTATTCAATAACTTTTAATTCAAAACAATTTGGCTCCTTCTGTGGGAATTTCGATAATCGGAAGCATAGTTCACACCTAGGATATCAAAGCAAAAATCATTGTTCTTCATAATCCTTAGAAACCAACAATGGCAGAAAGAGAAGCAAGGATGAAGACGATAGCAGATGTCACAACCAACCTCATAGGCCCCCTCAACGAGGCCGGCAGAGAAAACACCACGAATACCACAACTAGTAGTGCACCGGAGGGGGAGATCTCACCCTCTTCACTCGAAGATCTAACAATTTTGCACGAAAAGGGGGCCTCTACATATGCGACCAAGGAAACAACCCTAGTAGTCAAAAAGCTACTAGAAGAATCGTTGACAACCACTCTAATTAGCATTCTCGAAAATTCACCTCAGGGAAATATCAAAGATTCGTCAATGACAAATATTGCCACCAACACCGGCGAGCCGGGTGTTGTAAGAACAAATAAGGCTCACATCGATATCAACACAAGCAATGGTGCACTTGCAACCATCCTTAAGAAAATGGAAGAAATGGAGGACGAGAACAAAGCGCTTCGTGATCAAATGAAAGAGCACCAGGAAAGAGTAGACAAAATTCTTGGCCCCCCTAAGCTACTGCCAAAATGCGATGTGGGAAGGTTCGTCGAAAAACCGTATAGTGAGGAAGCTGCCCCTCACCCGATCCCAAAAACCTTGAAGACGCCACCATACTTGAGAATATATGATGGGACTACGGATCCTGAAGACCATCTGATCCATTACATGACCGCTGTAAAAGGCAATGACTTATGAAAAGAACAAGTTCCGTCCGTGCTGCTGAAGACGTTCGGAGAAACTTTGACAGGAGCAGCGTTAACGTGGTACTCTCAGCTACTAGTTAGATCAATATCGACATTCAAAGAGATGGCAGACAAATTCACCATTTCTCATGTAGAAGCAAAGAAGGCCAAAGCCGGGGTCAACGATATCTTTGTCGTCAGGAAAACAACAGGTGAAGGACTCAGGGACTTCTTGGCCCTATTCAACAGAGTAAGAATGGGTTTACCAAACGTATCGGAAGGAATGGAAGTCGTGGCTTTCCAGAATGGGATAAACAGAAATGGTTCAAAAGCGACCAAGAGGCTACTCAGCCGACTCATGAAGTACCCCTCACCACATGGTAAGAGCTCCACAATGCTTACTGCGCCGAAGTAAGGGCAGACGAGGATGATCTTAATGGTCCAACCCAACGACTAACGCCAATACATTCAGAGGTAAGAAGGTATCGAAGCAGCGATGGATGACAGGAACAACCCCCACGCTTCAACAAAGAAAGGCATCAGCCCTATATCAGAACTCCCAATCCACCCCCTCCGAGGCACCCAGACGTTGTGCAGAAACATGTCGCCCCGCTTCGAAATGAAAGAGGTATGCCCCCATTATTATCTGCTCATAACTTTTGTGTGTCCCCTTCAAAAATAGTGTACGCACTGGAGAAGCTGGGCACAAAGGTGCAGTAGCCACAGAAAATAAAATCAGATCCTAGTGCAAGGAGGTCGAACGTCCTGTGCGAATTCCATCAAGAAAGAGGACACAAGATTAAGGATTGCATAGGTCCACGATAGGAGGTGGTCAGAATGTTGAACCAAGGATAGCTGAAGGAGCTGCTTAGCGATAAGGGAAAGGCCAATTTCGCCAAAAGACGTGACCAGTCTCAAGGACCACCAAGACTACCTTCTCCAGCACACACCATACATATGATCGTCGGTGGTGGTGACGACTCAATAATCAACCACGTAAAGTTCACCACCACACACAAGTTGAAGTGCACGATCGCTCATGAGCGGTATGACGACTTTGAAGATAGTATCACCTTCGATAAGTCTGATACCGACGATTTGTCTTTTCCTCATTATGATGCATTAGTTATAAATTTTGCGTATCGCTAATACTGATGTGAAGAGAATCATGGTAGATAACGGGTGTGGCACTTGTATCATCCCATCCAAGAGTCCTCATGCAAATGAGACTCGAAGATAAAATAATACCACGTTGCATAACACTAACAGGTTTTAACAATGTAGTGGAGCGGACCTCCGGAGATATATCATTGCTAGTCTTAGTAGGGGGGTCATTCTGGAAACCACATTCCACGTCATGAATCAGGAAACGACTTACAACGCCATTATAGGACGTCCTTGGGTACACGACATGCGAGCCGTCCCCTCGATCCTCTACCAGGTAATCAAATTTCCCACCCTATAGGGAGTATTCAGTATTCGGGGCAAGCCACGCACCGCTCAGGAATGCTACCAGATCGCCCAAGCAACTAAAAGAGCAATCGTAGAGGCATAGCAATCAGCCATGTCGGGAACTAAATCAACCCGACAGCAAAAGCCATCAAGGACCCAGATGTCGTAGAAGCCTGCAAAGCGACAGTCGAGGACTTCGACCCGGTCCAGTTGGATGATACTGACCATTCAAAGAAAGCCTACATCGGGCACAATCTCTCCAACCCAAGTAAGTACCACGAATTCTTAACTAACCATGCAGATTTATTTGCCTTCTCTCATTAAGACATGTCGGGAATCCCAAAAGACATTGCCACTCAAAAGCTGAACGTCAACCCACTCTATCAGCCCGTGCAGCAGAAGAGAAGGAACTTTGATGCTGCAATCAACGATGCGGTCAGTGAAGAAGTGGTTAAAAAGAAAAACGGGAAATGGAGAATGTGCATGGATTTCACCGACCTGAACAAGGCATTCCCAAAAGACTCGTTCCCATTGCCCCACATCAACTAGCTGATTGACGCAACCACATGGCATGAACTGGTGAGTTTCTTAGATGCCTACTCCTGCTAAAACGAGACTATGATGGCCGAAGAGGATCAAGAGAAGACAACTTTCATCACCCACCAAGGGACGTACTGCTATAAGGTGGTGCCCTTCGGACTCAAAAATGCAGGAGCAACGTATCAAAGGTTGGTCACCAAGAAGTTCAAGGAACAGCTCGGCAAGACTATGAAGGTCTACATCTACGACATGCTATTAAAGTCGGCAAAAAAGGAGGATCACATCGATCATTTGGAAGAGTCCTTCGAGATACTGAGGCAGTACGGGATGAAGTTAAACCCAGAAAAGTGCGCCTTTGGTGTGGCCTCTAGAAAATTCCTAGGTTTCCTTGTATCACAACGAGGTATCGAAGTCAATCTAGATCAGATCAAGGGCATAGACGCAATACCCGAGGTTGTACAGAAATTGATGGGGTGAATAGCCGCCCTATCAAGATTCATCTCGTGGTCCTCCGACAGATGCCATAAGTTCTTCAGCGTACTGAGAAATGACCATGGGTTACAGTGGAACGAGGAATGCATCAAGGCCCTGAGGAAACTAAAAGCATATCTATCTTCGCCATGGTTACTCGTCAAATCAAATCCAGGCGAGTGTTTGTTGGTGTACCTGGCAGTGTCCGAAGTTGCTGTCAGCGCAGTCTTGGTCCGCAAAAATAAAGGTACACAATCTCCTATTTACTATATTAGTTAAACTTTAGTAGATGCAAAAACACGGTACCCACACCTCGAGAAATTGGCTCTAGCATTGGTCGTAGCTTCACGAAAGCTCAGACCCTATTTTCAGTGTCATCCCATAAAAGTAATAACAACCTTCCCCCTAAGAAGCATTCTGCATAAGCCTGAACTCTCGGGTAGGCTCGCTAAATGGGATATAGAGCTCAGCGTGCACCACATATCCTATCACCCAAGAATCGACATTAAGTCGCAGGTACTTGCCGACTTTATCGCTGACTTTAGCGCAGAGATACTGCTAGAGGTAGAGCAAGAGGCCCTCCGTGTCACCACCCACACCGACCTCTGGACCCTCTACACTGACGGCGTCTTGAATGCAGCGGGATCGGGACTAGTCAAAAGCAACTCAAATACATCAAATAAATCATAAGGAAACAATTCTAATTCAAAAAGGTTGAACCTTTACTCAAAATCCCAAAATAACCAAAAAGTTCAACCTAGGCCCGTACCTTGAAACTCGACGAAACTTATACAATCCGACAACCCATTCAATTACGAGTCCAACCATACTAGTTTCACCTAAAATCTGACTCCAAATCGGTGTTCTAAACTCAAAAACTCACTTTATGGAAGTTTTGGCTAAAACACCCAATTTTCACTTTAAAATCATAAACCAAATGCAAAAATTGAGTATTGATTCGTGAAATATAATCAAAATCGAGTTTAAAATGCTTACCCCAATTCGTGTGATGAAATTCCTATCCAATGTCGCCCAAAACCGACCTCCAAGATTCAAAGTTGAGAAAAATAAAACCAAGCCTCGAATATTTAGCTTCTGCCCAGCGACTTTCGCATTTGCGACAAAATTCCCACTTCAATTGAAGACACTGGAGCTCTACTCTTACGCAGACAACATGCACCGATTCTATGCAAGCACATGTGCGAGACAAAACATGCTTCTGCACACCTACTTGCTTCTGCGATCACAGCTTTCGCTTCTGCGTACACACAGATGCACCTCTTCCTCTGCATCTGTGATGATCCCCCAGCCAAGCCTTCTTTCGCTTCTGTAACCAATTGTCCGCATCATCTGACTCGCATCTGCGTCCATTATTTTGCAGATGTGGAAACACCAGAACCAATAGCCTTAGCCAAATGCAACATGCGACGAAATTGTCCGAACCTCGTTCAAAACTCACCCGAGTCTCTCGGGTCCCCGTTCAAATATACCAACAAGTCCCATAACATAACATAGACCTACTCGAGGCCTCAAATCACACATAACAATAGTGAAATGATGAATCGCACCTCAAATCGAACTTAAATGAACTTTGAACTTGAAATCTCCAAAACTCGCATCGAAACAGATCAAATCAACCCAGAATGAACCCAAAATTTTGCACACAAGTCCCAAATGACATAATGAAGCTATTCCAATTCCCGGAACCACAATTTAAACCCGATATCATCAAAGTGAACTCTGTATCAAACTTATGAACTTTCTAAACCTTCAAATTTCCAACTTTCGCTAGTTGGCGCTGAAACCTTTTAGAAATATCCAAATGCAAATTCGGGCATACACCCGAGTTCAAAATCATTGTCCGAAACTAACGAAACCATCAAAAGTCCGATCCAGGGTCAAATACTCAAAAGTCAAACTTGGTCAACTCTTCCAACTTAAAGCTTCAAACATGAAATCCATTCTTCTAAACAAATTCTAAAACACCTGAAAACCAAAACCGAAGATTCATACAAGTCATAATACATCATATGAAGCTACACAAGACTTCAAATCACCGAGCGAAGTGCAAATGGTCAAAACGACCGGTTGGGTTGTTACATTCTCCTCCACTTAAACATATGTTCGTCCTCGATCGTGCCCAGAGTCATTCCAAAGACATCAAATCACCATGTAACCTATCCATCCACATACCTGGGGGTGATCCCACATCACCCTAATCCATATAAGCCCGACGACATAACATAACTGAAGATCTTTAATTCAACCTTAGCCCGTAAGCCTTGGTACCCAATTTCCAACATCCGGAATTCCTTAAGAGCAGAATCTCGCATCTACACACTGTATAAGTCTGAACAAGATGTATCAAGTCATATCCATAACAAGATATAATTATATGATATACCGCATAACTGAGATGCTCATAGCAATAACGTTTGACCACAATAGCTGCTCAAAACACACTCAGCACCGGTAACAAGCCTCATATCAAACAAAACCTCGTTCTAAAACCTTCGTACACTGCCGTTGATGAAGTAAACACGCAGTAACTCATAACCACTCATCAGATCAACAAGTCACGGAGCCCCCCCTTGTTCGACAAGAACCAAAGGCAAATCCTAAATCGACTTCCGATATTATTCCTCCATACATATTGTAATCAAATACAATAATACCCATTATAGGTCCAATGACTTCATCTCATCAAACAAAACCATCCTATTGACATGACCCACCAATTCAACTTAAAGCCACAAACAGTGCAATCCATAGACTAATAAGGAACAATTCAAATGTACTCAATTATGGAAAATGACTCAAATGAGAGAACCGCCCTGCAAGCTCAACAACTACCACCACAATGCCATGCTATGAACCCATCAAATATAGTAGGACTAGACACACGAATCTAACACAAAAGATCATATCAACATAACTCCGTTGCAATACGTGACCCCATCCAAACATTGGTCCATAGGAAATACCTCAAGCCACTATGCCCAAAATCCACAACCGCGTGCAATTCGACATCAAGTACCCAAGGTGCAATGGAGGAACAACTAACACAATACCATAGTCCGGAAAGAACATAACCAAATGCACAATCAATCATTCAACACCCTAATACCCATCCTACTCAAATTCCGCTATGAGGCCCAAATAGGACCGCACCGTGTGTGCATATAACCAACAAATCACAACCCGTCATATCATAGATGAGTAACACATCTATAATATCAGAACATGAATCACTTTAATTAAATAAAACACCCATCAGCTCTAACAGTTCTGAGTACACAAATCTGACCTGGTGTAGAATACACATCCTCATTGGGCCTACCAATGGGCCCCCAAACTAACTCCGATCATCCCAAATGAATAAATATCCCTTCAAAAGTCCACAATGATCTAGCCATAAAAACGTACCACCATCTAGCTAACCTTGGCCGGAGCATCACCGTCCACAACCCCGAAACAATCTGCTTCAGAGAAGTCCTAGTCTCCAAATCCATAGAACACCTAAATCACCATAGCAAACCCCAACTCCATCACTCGAATGACTAAAACATCTCTCATACATAATCGTCCTAGGAGAAATTCTTCCAAAATTCTTCCGTACCACATAGCAAAATCTAAACATCAGTAGTTTATCCACCAAGTGAATACCATATTACCAATGAAGCATCCATAAGCCAAAACACAACGCATCTTCTGAAATGCACCATTCTCAGGCAATACCAAGTAGTAATAGCATTCACTAAACATCTGAAACCATCCATATCATTCAAAATTCATGACCTTCCCTCCAAAACTGACTCGTGACCTTGCACATAGAAATATCGATCCCACACAACATACCACATCTATCATGCCATCTGTGAAAAGTACAATAATCTCATAATCAAATTCACAAGTAAACTACATACTCTATTAGTCAGGAACCTTCCATTTGATCTCATCCAGGAGTAAATCACAATATGCAACATGTTCCTCATGCCAGTAGGAAATATACACCTCTAACTATGGTAGAAACCATTGAGAACACTTGAAATCAATTTGCACATAACCCAACTAGCAAAACAGAATCCATGTAACTCAACCAAGACAAGCAAGTCGCCAAAACCCAAGAGCATTGCCACGAAACACCTGTAGAGATTCACCACACCATAAGTAGCCCAGGAACCAATTGTATCCATTGTCGTGCTAATCCAACCTACCACCAACCTATCCCATTTCTCCGATTCTTTTCGAATCGCCCTTAAGCTGACACTTCTCCTTGTTAGAATATCCCGGTCCTCACCCAAAGCTCACAATAAGAGATCCTAGCATAAAACCACATTGCCCTGAGGCCCATAAGCCATTGTATTTCCTCTTAAGCAATCCAAACGTACCACAACTAAGATTCCTACTTTAAAGAGACATTATGTGAATCTAAATCCCTTTACTCCATCTTTCTAATACCGAATTGAAAAATCCATAATGATACATAAATACCGTGAGTCTTAACACTATCCAATGTAAATCTCAGATCCTAGACGTATTCAAATCCGGAAAAATTCACAATTGGTACATAAAAATCTTGAATTCATTAGAACTTTCTCGAGAGTCATCCATTCTGCTCAAATCTCAATTGCACCGCCCAAATGGGCCAATCAATTAGCACAATAACACGAGAAGAAGTGATCATGCCTTAACAAAATTGAGCAAATTCATACACCGTGCACACTATATCCGTCACGAATAAGAACTCAACTTATTCCATGATTTTCTTATACCCATAAAGTGTAACATAACCCGTAACCAGAAATTCCTTTACTCGAGTCATCCTCAATCTCAATCTCTGCAAGTCATATCTGATTAACAAGTATGCTTCAAACCAAAACTAGTACAACACATAATCATGCAATCAAATCGTCGATAGTAGACTCCCCCAATTGGCTCAACGCCATAGGAAAAAACACTTGATAACTCATAATACCTATGCTCTATTACTGCCATAATCCTGTATTTCACTCAATCCCTAATAATCTCATGTAACATAAACCCTCTAATACCCTAAATCATCGTCAAACCTCACTTTTAATCTTATGACGATCATGTCAATTATTACAAGCGATTCCAACTCAAATCGCACAAGTATAAACTACTGGTAGAAAAAAAAAGCCTCCACACAACGTCATAAAAATCACACATCCATAGATTACCTCGCACGTTATAACCCACCTACTTAGCCCCAAACTTACATCTCTTTGTACCCTTTCACAACCATAACAACGATGCAATCACTTAATCCTCCTGGGTCTGAACTCATCAACAAGACATAAAAATCTACTTCATTCCATAAATGAACTAACAAGAATGAATCCCTCAAAAACCTTCATAACTCAAGACTGTATGACACATCCACAAAAATCGAGCATCCAATAGTCCTTCTTGCATCTCACACAAACTCTTCTTGTCACATTCAATCTATCTAAACACATCCTGTAGTCATATTATACTCATCATATATCCATCTAACCACTCATCGAGCCATAAATTCCACTCATAGGGACATTATCAGACATATAAGTCCAAAAGCACGTGCTTACATCGGAATTCTCGTGATCAAGCTACAGTAAAAACCCGACCTCAAGTCCTCTAGACTGGCCCATTATCAACACATCGAAATTACATCTCGCTTCTCATCCATGGAATCACAAGCCGATGATGCACAGTTGATACCGAGTGCTCACATGCGCATACAAGTGAGTCAAAGGAATTCAAAGAGATACGCTTCAAAATGAATCAATGTCGCATAATAAGGAAATAAAGGTGGGAAGTTTATCTAAATGCCCTGTAGCCTCTCGAAGATAGGTATGGACGTCATCATATCGATCCGCAAAACTCTACTAGACACATGCTCATTACTCGTAGAACTTATGAATGTACAACTCTGATACTAACTTGTCACGATCCAAAATCCAACTAGTCGTGACGGCACTCAACCCAACACACTAGGTAAGACAGTTAATAATAAACCAGTTTAAATGATATTTCTTAAGGGAAGAAATGATAATACAACTGAACTATTATACAAAGAATTACAAACGACTACGACTAGTAATACAAATCATGAGCTTCTAAGATTTAGATTTATAATGCTATAAAATAAATACATCATCCGTCTGAATGCACTTAAATAGATTTTCATAAGTCTAAGGCTACCATAAACAAGAGGCATTTATAATTAGGACACAGGTACATCTTCAATGCTAGCTTCTGTCATACACGACAACATCAACATCATAAATTTGCATGCAAGGTGCTGAAGTGTAGTATGAGTACAATTGACCCCATGTACTTAATATGTAACAAACCTAACCTTAGGTTGAAACTAGTGACGAGTTGGGACAAAGGTCAGAGTCCGACACCAATAACCAGTAATTGTTCATAATAATATAATGAAAGTACCACAAGTAAGAACACTACGGTAAAAATGTTCATCTCGTTCACCGTTCCGAAAAAACAGTCATTTGCTTTTCAATATAAATCTAAAGACTTCACCGAAA
This sequence comes from Nicotiana glauca, assembly GCA_026770625.1. Taxonomy (NCBI): domain Eukaryota; kingdom Viridiplantae; phylum Streptophyta; class Magnoliopsida; order Solanales; family Solanaceae; genus Nicotiana; species Nicotiana glauca. Next base: position 43,831 of record MU787789.1, on the reverse strand, counting down.
TCACCAAAAATATGAATAGGTCTACAAGTGTGATTTTTCGTTCCAAAACTTTTCCACATGTAAATATTTCTTTATCAAATGGCATGAGGAAAGTACATTTCTATGCCTACATGTATATGAGAAGTCATGAATGACGTGATATCGTATAACATGAAGAAAATGAATCTCTATGCGTGTATGTTAAGTGTGTGTGTCAATTGCAATACAATATAATGAACAACCATATTCATACTCTCAGAGTATCAATCCACTCATTCCTCCTAGTCACTCGGTCCTCTCATCACTTAGTCCTCACAATCACTCAATCCTCTCAATCGCTTGACACTCATACTCGCACTCGCATTCAACAGGTACTTGTGCTCACTGTGGATGTACAGACTCTAGAGGGTCTCCTACAGCCCAAGTGCTATAATAAGCCAATCATGGCATAAATAAATATAACATGCTGTGGAGTGAAATCTGCTCCTCTAATATCACTTACAAACAGGCCCTCAGACTCACTCAGTCATCAATCTCTCCTGTCTCTCAGGCTCATAATGTCATGAAAGATCAGTCCAAAAATAATGATGTGATGTATCAATCAATGGTAACAGAGACTGAGATATGATATGCAGATGAATGCGTATGACTGAATATATATTTCAATATAAACAGATAACTCAACAACAGAAATGACCCTAGTGGGTCCCAACAGGATAACCATATAACCTATATATGAATTTCTAACATGTATCACAGCTCAATTACTCTAGCACGTAGAGATTTCATGGATACAAATAAGATTAGGTGACTACACAGTACCATAGAAATAACCGAGTCACAATTCACTCGGTGCACGCACACATGCCCGTCACCTAGCATGCGCGTCACCTCAACACCAAACATGTATTAAGTATATTTAGGGTTTATACCCTCAACACCAAGTTTAGCAGTGTTACTTCCCTCAAACAAGCCAAATCCAATTACGAGCAAGCCTAACAATCAACCACAAATTACATCCCGCTCGTACGGATCTCAGAACAGTTTGAAACTAGCCAAAAAAACTCAAATACATCAAACAAAGTCTAAGGAAATATTTTCAATTGATAAAGGTCGAATCTTTACTCAAAAGCCCAAAATCAACCAAAACGTCCAACCCGGGTCCGCGACTCGAAACTCGACGAAACTTATTAAATTCGACTACCCATTTAATTAGGAGTCTTCAAAACTCAAAAACTAACTTTATGAAACTTTAGGCTAAACCCCCCAATTTTCTCTTTAAAATTGTCAACCAAATGCCAAAAACGAGTATAGATTCGTGAAATACAATAAAATTTGAATTAAGAATCTTACCTCAATTTGTGTGGTGAAATTACTCTCCAAAGTCGCCTGAAACCGAGTTCCAAGCCTCAAAAATTAAAATTAAACCAAATCCTCGAAAATATAGCTTCTGCCAAGCAATTTTGCATTTGCGAACAAAGGGCCGTTCTGCGGCATCGCTTTTCCGACAAAAATTCCCACTTCAAAGGAAAACACTAAAGGTCTGCTCTACCACACCTGTGCAACTAGCACCGCTTCTGCACAAGTGCAGATGCAATATAAAACATACTTCTGCGCACCTACCCACTTCTGCGATCACAGCTTCCGCTTCTGTGCACACGCAGATGCGCCTCTTCCTTCGCATCTGCGATGATCCTCCAGCCAAGACTTTTTTCGCTTCTACGACCAATTTTCCACATCAGCGGACTCACATCTTCCTCCATTCTTCTGTAGATGCGGAAACACCAAAACCAGTAGCCTTAGCCGAATGCAACATGTGACAAAATGGTCCTAACCTCGTTTGAAACTCACCTGAGCCCCTCGGGACCCCATCCAAATATACCAACAAGTCCCATAAAATAAAACGGACCTACTCGAGGCCACACATAACAACTTCGAAACAAAAAATCGCACCTCAAATCAAACTTAAACGAACTTTAAACTTGGAATCTCCAACACTCGCGTTGTAACATATCAAATCAACCGGGTATGAACCCATATTTTGAACACAAGTATCAAATGACATAGCGAAGCTATTGTAATTCCCAAAACAATAATTTGAATTTTTATATCATCTAAGTCAACTCTCGGTCATACTTATGAACTTTCCAAACCTTCAAATTTTCAACTTTCGCCAGTTAGTGCCGAAACCTTCTAGAAATTCCCAAAAGCAAATACTGGCATACGCCCGAGTCCAAAATCACCATCCGGAACAAAAAGAACCATCAAAAATCCAATCCAGGGTTAAATACTCAAAAGTCAAACTTGGTCAACTCTTCCAACTTAAAGCTTTAAACATGATATTCATTCTTCCAAACTAATTATGAAACACCTGAAAAGCAAAACTAACAATTCACACAAATAATTCATCATAAGAATCTACTCAAGACTTTAAACCATCGAGCAAAGTACAAATGCTCAAAACGACCGATCATCCAACCATGAGTCTAACCATACCAAAATTACAAAATTTAGATAACATTTCGACTCTCAAATCCTCAAATCTATCCGAGAGGGTTTTCAAACTCTTCCAACTAAATTCACAGATTTAATGCCAAAACTAGTAATAGATTCGGGTAATCTAACCAAAATTAAGTTAAGAACACTTACCCTGTTGTTTTCTATGAAAATCTCCCGAAAATTGCCTCTCCTCGAGCACCAATTCGGCAAAAACTTGAAAATGGCACTTTGTCCAAATTTCAGAACTTACAGTTCTGTCCAAAAAAATGTTCGGGGTACTGTTCACGCATTTTTACTGTTCACGTGGGTACTGTTCAAGATAACTGTTCACCGGGGTACTGTTCATAGGTACTGTGCATGGCACTATTCACAGGGTACTTTTCATGGATAATGTTCATGTGTACTGTACCCGGGAATGTACATGGATACTATTCACGCAGGTGCGGTCACTGTTCGCACGTGCGAAAAATGCAGAAATTGCCCAGAACATTTTAGCAGCCTTTTATATCCGTTAATCTTCTGAAATCCACCTGAGGCTCTCGGGACTTCAAAAAAATACAATAGAAAGTCCTTAAACATGATACGGACTTAGTCGAAACCTCAAATCGGATAAAAAAATGATAAAACCGCGAGTCAAACCTCAATTAAAGCCTAATGAAACTAAGAACATTCAACTTCTATATTTGATGCAAAAACCTATCAAATCAAGTCTGATTGACTTCAAATTTTGCACACCAATCATAAATGACATAACGAAGCTATGAAAATTTTCAGAACTGGATTCCAAGCCTGATATCAAAAAGTCAACTCTTCGGTCAAACTTAAGAAATGTTTAGCCTTAGATTTCTAGATTCCTTTAAATGGCGATAATTTGATCTTGGGATCTCCAAATTCGCTTTCTGGCATATGACCAAGTCCCAATTCACAATATGGAACTACCAGAATAGTCAAAACTTTTATCCGGGTTTGTTTGCTCAAAATATTGACCGAAGTCAACATTAAATCTTTTTTAAAGCTCTAGTTCACAATTTAATCCACTGCAGACACCCAGATAAATCCAAAAGATCAAGGCCCGAAGCAGCTCATGACAGTAAGTCTATGCAATGGCAGAGATTTAGATGTAGAGCGAGAGGGGGCTCGAGAAACCCGACAGGCTGAGACACTCATACCAGTGCCTATTGAGCTGGATGAGTCAGCAAAACTGACAGAGGTGACAGACCAGCCTGCCCAGGAAGAAAATAACATTCAGATTGAGACTGAGAAAGAAGCTAAGACAGCCCGGGAACTAGTAGTTGAGGTGGCAACTGGCAAAGAGCAATCCCAAATCATTGGGAAGAAGAGATCTCGCACCATTCCCTCAGAGCTTGGCTAAGTACCAAAAAGAGGAGCAGTACAAGAAATTCTTGGAGATGCTGAAACAAATCCAGGTAAATATTCAATTGATAGATGCTTTGAAACAGGTGCCTGGATATACAAATATGATGAAGGACTTAATGTCCCAAAAATTTGATTTCCAAGACTTGGCCACGGTGACTCTTACTCAGACATGCAGTGCAGTGGTGACTAGACCAATTACGGAGAAGCTATCTGACCCAAGGAGCTTTACAATTCCCTATATTATTGGTAATTTTGCTTTTGCTAAGGCACATTGTGATCTAGGGGCCAGCATAAATCTTATGCACCTATCGATTTATAAGAAGCTGGGGATTGGAAGAGCTATTCCCACCTCTATGTTGTTGCAGCTAGCTGACAGGACTGTAAAAAGACCCCCTGGTATCCTGGATGATGTGTTGATTCAGGTGGGGAAATTTGTGTTCCCTGCAGATTTTGTGATCTTAGACTGCAAGGTGGATGAAGAAATTCCCATAATTTTTGGAAGACCGTTCTTGGCCACTGGGAGAGCTCTCATTGATTGTGACACCGGGGAGCTCAAGATGCGATTGAACTACGAAGAGATAACATTCAATGTGCATAAATCTATGAGGCGACCAAGTGAATTCGCCAATTGCTCTCTTATTGATGCCGTTAATGTAATTATAGAAACTGATGATGAGATGTTGACAATTGAAGATCCCCTGGCTGCATGTTTAATGAATTTTTATATAAGGTAAATAGAGAAGAACTGGCAGAATGGGTGTTGGCATTAGAGGGCAGAGGGTTTTGGGATAGAACTCTTGAATTTGAGCCATTGCACTTAGAAAAGAGAGAAACTCCTCCAGCTAAGCAATCCATTGAAGAACCACCAAAGTTGGAATTGAAGCCATTGCCAGCCCATCTCAGGTATGAGTTCCTTGGACTTGACTCCACATTACCTGTTATTATCTCATCCAGTTTGTTAGATGTGTAGGCACAACTCTTACAGGTACTCAAGGAGTGTAAGACTACCATTGGGTGGACCATGGTAGACATTAAGGGGATCATCCCTGCCTACTGTATGCATAAAATTTTGCTGGAAGAGGGACACAAACCTTCCAGGGAACATCAAAGAAGGTTGAACCTTAATATTAAGGAAGCGATGAAGAGAGAAGTAATAATTTGATTAGATGCGGGAATTATTTTCCCAATATCTGATAGCAGTTGGGTTAGCCCAGTGCAGTGTGTACCTAAGAAGTGTGGCATGACGGTGATAAAAAATTATAACAATGAACTGATCTCAACACGAACCGCCACGGGCGTGAGAATTTGTATGGAATATAGAAAGTTAAATCTAGCCACCCGGAAAGACCACTTCCCACTTCCCTACATTAATCAGATGTTAGACACATAATTCTATTTTCTGGATGGGTACTCAGGGTACAATCGGATCTCCATTGCACCAGAGGACAGAGAGAAGACCTCCTTTACTTCCCCATATGGCATTATGCCTTTCGGAGGATGCCCTTTGGCCTATGCAATGCACCCGCCACATTTCAAAGGTGCATGATGTCTATATTCACTGACATGGTAGAGGACATAATAGAGGAATTCATAGATGATTTCTCAATGGTGGGGAACTCATTTGATTAGTGCCTTATAAATCTGTCTCGTGTGCTGAAATGGTGTATTGAGACTTACCCGGTTCTTAATTGGGAGAAGTGCCATTTTATGGTACAAGAGGGCATAGTCTTGGGGCACCGGGTGTCAAGCAAAGGAATTGAGTAGGATCGTGCTAAAGTGGATGTGATAGCAAAGCTTCACCATCCAACTTCAGTCAAAACAATCAGGAGCTTCATCGGGCATGCCAGTTTTTACCGGAGATTCATAAGAGACTTCTTAAAAATTGCCACAAAAATTGCTAACCCTCTATGTAAGTTGTTAGAAAAAGATCACCCTTCTTGTTTTCTGATGATTGCAGGGTAGCATTCGAGGAGCAGAAAAATAGGCTGGTCACAGCGCCAATCATTGTTGCCCCCGACTGGGAGCAGCCATTTGAACTCATGTGTGATGCCAGTGACTACGCAGCGGGGGTAGTGCTGGGACAGCGGAAGGACAAACTAATGCATCCAATCTACTACACAAGTAGAACATTGAGTGGAGCCTAATTGAACTACACGGTGACGGAGAAAGAGATGTTGGCAGTAGTGTTTGCTTTCGGTAAATTCAGGTCATACCTGATCGGCTCTAAGGTAATTGTATACACTGACCATGCAACTCTCAGGTACTTAATAGAGAAGAAGGAATCTAAATCGCTCCTGATTCGTTGGGTGCTGTTACTCCAAGAGTTTGACCTCAAAATTCGTGATCGTAAGGGCACAGAAAATCTAGTCGTTGATCATCTATCATGAATTGAGGGAGATAAAAATTCAACTAAGGTTGAGGACATTCTGGAAACCTTTCCATAAAAGTAACTGCTCGCAGCCAATCTTGAGGAAGTGCCATGGTATGCAGACTTTGCATACTACCTAGCATGTGGCATAGTTCCTTATGATTTGTCCTCAGTACAAAAGAAAATGTTTTATTGTGACTGCCGCATGTATTACTAGGATGAACCTTACCTATTTCGAATATGTGTTGATAATATGATCTGGAGGTGTGTCCCCGAGATAGAACAATCTTCTATTTTGAAGGCTGGTCATGCATCAGCATATATAGGGCATTTTGGAGGAGTTAGGACAACTGCGAAAGTGCTAGAGGCCGATTTCTTTTGGCCAACAGTGTTCAAAGATGCACACCTATGTGTGAAGGGCTGCAATGAATGCCAGCAAACCGGGAACATTTCCCAGCTCCATGAGATGTACATGAACCCAATTCAAGAGGTAGAAGTATTTGATGTTTGGGGAATTAACTTCACGGATCCCTTCGTCAGCTCCTTTGGCAATAAGTACATACTTGTTGCTGTAGATTAAGTGTCCAAATGGGTAGAAGCTTCAGCATTTCCCACTAATTATGCAAGGGTAGCGGTGGATTTTTTCAAGAAGAACATTTTCACCTGTTTTGGGACACCGAGAGCTATCATCAGTGACAGAGGTACCCACTTCTGTAATCGAGCCTTTGAAAAGCTGATAGCGAAGTATGATGTGCGTCATAAGGTGGAAACACCGTATCATCCACAGACAAGTGGAGATTATCATCCGCAGACAAGTGGATAAAAATCATGGAATATGAAACCACACCTCGGAACCCGACAAAAATTGGGTCGTTACAAATATTTTATTTTCTAATATAAGTTTTATTTTTCCTAATCAAAAGAAAAAAAAACATTATGGAGCATCATGACAAGTGGTTTTGCCAATTTGGAAGGTTCTGAAAAAGGATAATGTAAAGGGTGAAAAATTACCCGTCATTCTAGCTTTTTTGTCGGATTTTGGGGCAACGATGGTAATTTGGCAAAACGGGGGCACCGTCCGTCATTATTTTGCTTCGCATGAGCATTTGTGTCCTTCTTAATCAAGGTTTGAAAATTAGAACACCAAAAGAATAGCCAATAGATGTATAATTAGTACAAAATATTTATATATTTGACCAGCGAATATAATGTTATGTCGAGGAAGAGGAGAACTTGAAAATATAAAATATAAAGAACACCAAATTTTAACGTGGAAAATCCTTCTTAACAAAGGTAAAAACCACGGGATCACAAAGATAAGAAAAAACTCCATTATAACATTAAGAGGATTACAAAAGTTTTTCAAATTGGCTACACAAAAGGGACCAAACAGGTAGCAACAATAAATCAATTGAAGAAAGAGAAGAAATCACAAAAATGGAGTTGTTGTTCGAGGCTCGAAATTGGATGATACGTTCCTCCAAATCCGATCTCCACCGTTCAAATCAAAACTGAGATATTACAAACACTCAGTTAAAATTCTATGCCGATCCAACAATTAATGAATCAAAAACGGGATTTGAAGTTGGCTAGCCGGAATAAAATCTGTAGCAAAACAAACACTTTTTCTTCTCTCTTCTCTCTTGATAAAAGCTCTCTCAAAAGCTACTCTTATGTGCTAAAGTATCTCAAAGACTTATACCAATGAGCATAGAACAATTCTACAAGATTGCTCTATTTATAGATAACGAGTGGCACTTTCTCACAAAGCCAAAACCAACTCTAAATAGGACTAAAAATTGAATCCAATTCTGAATAGGAATGGAAACCAAAAGAGAATAGGATTAGGCCACTAGGCCTTTAGTTGGACAACATGGTCACTTCTATTATCTGATTATCCGTCGTTCAAGTGTTGCTTTATTAGCTTCTGTGTGACACCTAATTATTTCGAACATAACAAGTGGTGCCAGAGTAACATTCAAGATAGGTTCATCTTGGCGGGTTTAGTTCTAGCCACCACATATTTGATGGAAATCATGATTTTTGTCTGAAAATTTTGACCAGAGTATTGCTCACAAAGATTATGTGAAGAGGGTGGATCATATTTATTTTGTCAGAAAATTCAGGCCAAAGGGGGAGAATTATTAGGTGTTTGTCCTGATTTTCTTTCCATAGTTGGTTTTCCTATTTCTTGAAGGAAAGGGCAACATATTTATCGTAATTGAATTTTTCTTTTCTTAGAAAGAAATTATAAATCTCCCATATTTGGCTATTCCCTTTTTCTTTCAAGAAAAGATTTGAACTTCGATAAATTAAGGATCATTCCTTCTCATTTAATAGCATCCATAATGTAGCTACAAGGGATTTGAGAGTCGTTTTATGGGGGAGAACTTTTCGGGACAAGTGTTAGGGTGTCACTTTTGTTTGCCTCTTTGTGAGGTTATTCTCTCAATATTTTATACTCTCTATTATATAGTGTCTTGATAATCTCCATTAGATGTAGGTCACTGATTGAACCACGTTAAATCTTTGTGTCTTTTTGGGTATATTTTTCTTTTATTGTATGATTTATCGTTGTTCAAGGTTTGCTTTAACTAGCTTCTTCATGACACCTGATTATTTTGAACACAATAACTAGTATCAGGGCCAAGGTTTGGCGGGATATAGAGATGGCAGAGTGTGGCGTGAGGGACCGGCTTAGTGACTTTTCCCATCTACGGTGTTTACGACCTTTACCCTAGCTTTGAAAATGCATACGCAACCTTTGGGCTTCGGTGACCATAAATACTCAGATCATGTTGGTTGCATAGAATTCACTCAAAATAGGCCATAAATGATGATGGGTCATGTGGAACTTAGTTCAAGGAGGAGATTGTTGGTTGTGTGAACATATTCCCACATAGAAAGTAAAAAGGAAAAAGATTCTTCTTATAAAGAGTTGGACACTCTTAATGATATGAGGCTTTTTGGGAAAAATCGTGTGGGCTTTGCCCAAAGTGGACAATATTGCACCATGTTAAGAGCATCTTTGAGCTGTTTTTATCTCAACATATAAATATTTTTGGCCGAGCAGCCAAATGAATAACTTTTCTAGAAAATTTTAAGGTTTTGTCAATACTTAAAAGAGCTCACTGCTTCTTTTTCTTCTTCTCTTACTATCCACACTAGTGAGAAACCAATCATGGATTTCACATCATATCCGTACTTTATTTATAGGAGTTAGAATCAAAGTTATGAATTCTGGAATTCAATTTTGTGGACATAAATTCAAGAACATGTTCATAGTTTTTGTATGGGGTCGAATTTGACCAACCACATCCTACACCGGTATGACCCACCGCCGAACGTGCGCAAGCCAGGGTAGAAGCACAACTCAAGGGTAGTGGAAGGAACGACCCCATAGTTCTGTTGACCCCGCAATAGCGTATATTTCGTTTCTATTCTTTAATATTTCAGGGAGGACCCTTTATTATATAAAGGGGTTCCTAGCATTGTAAAGGGATAAGTTGATTTATTACAAGCTATTATTTTTCTCTTTAACTCTCTCTCTCTCTCTCTCTCTCTCACACACACACATCTACTGTAACTATTACACACAAGGCATTGAGAATATCATAGGGTCTTATTATCTTCGATTACAATTTACCCTTGATCTCTTTCGATTCATTTGCTCGAAAAGTATTCAATAACTTTTAATTCAAAATAATTTGGCGCCGTCTGCGGGAATTTCGATAATCGGAACCATAGTTCACACCTAGGATATCAAAGCAACAATCATTGTTCTTCATAATCCTTAGAAACCAACAACGGCAGAAAGAGAAGCAAGGATGAAGACGATAGCAGAAGTCACAACCAACCTCATAGGCCCCCTCAATGAGGCCGGCAGAGAAAACACCACGAATACCACAACTAATAGTGCACCGGAGGGGGAGATCTCACCATCTTCACTCGAAGATCTAACGATTTTGCACGAAAAGGGGGCCTCTACATCTACAACCAAGGAAACACCCCTAGTAGTCAAAAAGCTACTAGAAGAATCGTTGACAAACACTCTAAGTAGCATTCTCGAAAATTCACCTCAGGCAAATATCAAAGATTCGTTAACGACAGATATTGCCACCAACACCGGCAAGTCGGGTGTTGTAAGAACAAATAAGGCTCACATCGATATCAACGCAAGCAATGGTGCACTTGCAACCATCCTTAAGAAAATGGAAGAAATGGAGGATGAGAACAAAGTGCTTCGTGATCAAATGAAAGAGCACCAAGAAAGAGTAGACAAAATTCTTGGTGCCCCTAAGCTACTGCCAAAACGCGATGTGGGAAGGTTCGTCGAAAAACGGTATAGTGAGGAAGCTGCCCCTCACCCGATCCCAAAAATCTTAAAGATGCCACCATACTTGAGAATATATGATGGGACTACGGATCCTGAAGACCATCTGATCCATTACATGACCGCTGTAAAAGGCAATGACTTATGAAAAGAACAAGTTTCGTCCGTGCTGCTGAAGACGTTTGGAGAAACTTTAACAGGAGGGGCGTTAACGTGGTACTCTCAGCTACTAGTTAGATCAATATCAACATTCAAAGAGATGGTAGACAAATTCACCATTGCTCATGTAGAAGCAAAGAAGGCCAAAGCCAGGGTCAACGATATCTTTGTCGTCAGGAAAACAACAGGTGAAGGACTCAGGGACTTCTTGGCCCGATTCAACAGAGTAAGAATGGTTTTACCAAACGTATCGGAAGGAATGGCAGTCGTGGCTTTCCAGAATGGGCTAAACAGAAACGGTTCAAAAGCGACCAAGAAGCTACTCAGCCGACTCATGAAGTACCCCTCACCACATGGTAAGAGATCCACAATGCTTACTGCGCCGAAGTAAGGGCAAACGAGGATGATCTTAATGGTCCAACCCAACAACTAACGTCAATACATTCAGAGGTAAGAAGGGATTGAAGCAACGATGGACGACAGGAACAACCCCCACGCTTCAGCAAAGAAAGGCATCAGCCCTATATCAGAACTCCCAATCCACCCCCTCCGAGGCACCCAGACGTTGTGCAGAAACATGTCGCCCCGCTTCGAAATGAAAGAGGTATGCCCCCATTATTATCTGCTCATAAATTTTGTGTGTCCCCTTCAAAAATAGTGTACGCACTGGAGAAGCTGGGCACAAAGGTGCAGTAGCCGCAGAAAATGAAATCAGATCCTAGTGCTAGGAGGTCGAACGTCCTGTGCGAATTCCTTCAGGAAAGAGGACACAAGATTGAGGATTGCATAGGTCTACGATAGGAAGTGGTTAGGATGCTGAACCAAGGATACCTGAAGGAGCTGCTTAGCGATAAGGGAAAGCCCAATTTCGCCAGAGGACGTGACCAGTCTCAAAGACCACCAAGACTACCTTCTCCAGCACGCACCATACATATGATCGTCGGTGGTGGTGACGACTCAGTAATCAACCACATAAAGTTCACCACCACACACAATTTGAAGCGCACGATCGCTCATGAGCGGTATGACGACTTTGAAGATAGTATCACCTTCGATAAGTCTGATACCGACGGTTTGTCTTTTCCTCATTATGATGCATTAGTTATAACTTTGTGTATTGTTGATACTGATGCGAAGAGCATTATGGTAGATAACGGGTGTGGCACTTGTATCATCCATCCAAGAGTCCTCATGCAAATGAGACTCGAAGATAAGATAATACCGCGTTGCATAACACTAACAGGTTTTAACAAATATAGTGGAGTGGACCTCCGGAGAGATATCATTGCTAGTCTTAGTAGAGGGGTCATGCTGGAAACCACATTCCACGTCATGAATCAGGAAACGACTTACAATGCCATTATAGGACATCCTTGGGTACACGACATGTGAGCCGTCCCCTCGATCCTCTACCAAGTCATCAAATTTCCCACCCTTTGGGTAGTATTCAGTATTCGGGGCAAGCCACGCAGCACTCAGGAATGCTACCAGATCGCCCAAGCAACTAAAAGAGCAATCGTAGAGGCATAGAAATCAGCCATGTCGGGAACTAAATCAACCCGACAGCAAAAGCCATCAAGGACCCAGATGTCGTAGAAGCCTACAAAGCGACAGTCGAGGACTTCGACCCGATCCAGTTGGATGATACTGACCATTCAAAGAAAGCCTACATCGGGCACAATCTCTCCAACCCAAGTAAGTACCACGAATTCTTAACTAACCATGCAGATTTATTTGCCTTCTCTCATTAAGACATGTCGGGAATCCCAAAAGACATTGCCACTCAAAAGCTGAACGTCAACCCACTCTATCAGCCCGTGCAGCAGAAGAGAAGGAACTTTGATGCTGCAATCAACGAGGCGGTCAGTGAAGAAGTGGACAAGTTACTAGCCAACAGTTCCATTAGAGAATCGAAATACCCGCAGTAGGTCACTAAAGTCGTCATGGTTAAAAAGAAAAATGTGAAATGGAGAATGTGCGTGGATTTCACCGACCTGAACAAGGCATTCCCAAAAGACTCGTTCCACTGCCCTACATCAACAAGCTGATTGACGCAACCGCAGGGCATGAACTGGTGAGTTTCTTAGATGCCTACTCTTGCTAAAACGAGACTATGATGGCCAAAGAGGATCAAGAGAAGATAACTTTCATCGCCCACCAAGGGACGTGCTGCTATAAAGTGGTGCCCTTCTGACTCAAAAATGCGGGAGCAACGTATCAAAGGTTGGTCACCAAGAAGTTCAAGGAACATCTCAGCAAGACTATGGAGGTCTACATCGATGACATGCTAGTAAAGTCGGCAAAAAAGGAGGATCACATCGATTATTTGGAAGAGGCCTTCGAGATACTGAGGCAGTACGGGATAAAGTTAAACCCAGAAAAGTGCGCCTTTGGTGTGGCCTCGGGAAAATTCCTAGGTTTCCTTGTATCACAACGAGGTATAGAAGTCAACCCAGATCAGATCAAGGCCATAGACGCAATACCCGAGGTTTTGAACAGTAAAAAGTAGGTACAGAAATTGACGGGGTGAATAGCCGCCCTATCAAGATTCATCTCGCGGTCCTCCGACAGATGCCATAAGTTCTTCAGCGTACTGAGAAAGGACCATGGGTTATAGTGGAACGAGGAATGCATCAAGGCCCTAAGGAAACTAAAAGCATATCTATCTTCGCCATCGTTACTCGTCAAATCAAATCCAGGCGAGTGTTTGCTGGTGTATCTGGCAGTGTCCAAAGTTGCTGTCAGCGCAGTCTTGGTTCGTAAAAATAAAGTTACACAATCTCCTATTTACTATATCAGTTAAACTTTAGTAGATGCCAAAACACGGTACCCACACCTCGAGAAATTGGCTCTATCATTGGTTGTAGCTTCACGAAAGCTCAGACCCTATTTTCAGTGTCATCCCATAAAAGTAATAACGACCTTCCCCCTAAGAAGCATTCTGCATAAGCCTGAACTCTCGGGTAGGCTCGCTAAATGGGCTATAGAGCTCAGCGTGCACAACATATCCTATCACCCAAGAACCGACATTAAGTCGCAGGTACTTGCTGACTTTATCGCTGACTTCAGCGCAGAGATACTGCTAGAGGTAGAGCAAGAGGCCCTCCGTTCCACCACCCACACCAACCTCTGGACCCTCTATACTGACGGCGCCGTGAATGCCTCGGGATCGGGACTAGGACTCGACCTCGAAGTCCCCACGGGTGAAATAGTTCGTCAGTCTATACGATGCCCTGAGATGACTAACCATGAGGCCGAATATGAGGCTGTGATTGCAGGTATGAAATTAGCCATCAAATATGGGGACCGTCGACTCATCCTCCACTACGACTCCCAACTCGTAGTAAATCAAGTCATCGGATCAAAGAACAAATGCTACAAAAATACCAATCAGAAATCTGCAACCTGATACTTGAATTCGATGAATGTCACTTCGAGCAAATCCCCAGGGCACAAAATATCAATGCAGATGGCTTAGCAAAACTCACCGCGACCACCAAGAATATCAGCAAAGAATGTGTGGTCACCCTCCTTCATTCGGCCATCGATCACGTCGAGGTACTCTCTTTAAACCTTACTTGGGACTGGCGCAACCAGTTTGTATCCTATCTGAAGGATGGAACACTCCCACTCGACAAAAAAGAACCCAAGAAGCTCCACGTACAAGCTGCTCGATACAGCCTAATAAATCATGATCTCTACAAGAGAGCATTTGGCGGCCCCCTCGCTAAGTGCCTCGGGCCGCATCAAACGAGACAAGTATTAGAAAAGGTGCATGAAGGCCACTGCGGCACTCATACAGGTAATCGCGTCGTCGTCCGATGTATCATCTGAGCCGGTTATTACTGGCCTACTATGAAAAAAGAGGTGGCAGATTACGTTCGAAGGTGCGAACAGTGCCAAAGGTACGCCCCCATGATATACCAACCGGGGGAGCTTTTCCACTCTATCACCTCACCTTGTCTCTTCATCAAGTGGGGAATGGATATAATCGGTCCTCTACCAGCAGGACGAGGAAAGGTACGTTTTCTTTTAGTTTTGACTCACTATTTTTCCAAGTGGGTGGAAGCAGGTGCGTACGCATAGGTACGCGAACAGGAAGTCATCGCCTTTGCATGGAAAAACATCATATGTCGTTTCGGTGTCCCCAAAGAAATCATCTATGACAATGGCCCCCGGTTCATTGGTAAGAAAACAACAGAGTTCTTCGAGAAGTGGCACATTAAACGGATACTCTCCACTCCATATCACCCTGCCGCCAACGGCCGAGCCGAATCCTCCAACAAAACAATATTGAACATACTGAAAATGAAGCTCGAGGAAGCTAAAGGGCTATGGCCCGAATTACTATCTGAAGTATTGTGGGCATACCGGAACACATCCAAATCCAGCACGGGAGAAATGCCGCACTCGCTGGTCTATGGGACCGACGCGGTCATACCCGTTGAAATCAGGGAGCCAAGCCTGAGATATTCACATACCAGCATGGCAAAAAATGATGAAAGCAGATTGCAAGATCTTAACGAAGCCGCAGAACGAAGAGACATGACCCATATAAGAATGACGACACAAAAACAGCAGGTAGAAAGACATTACAATAAGAAAGCCAAAATAAGATCATTTAAAGTGGGCGACTACGTCCTCAAAACCAAAACATTGGCGTCAAGAGATCCGCATGAGGGAAATTTGGGAACCAAATGGGACGGACCATACAAAATCACAGCAGCAGCGAACAAAGGAGCATTCCAATTGGAAACAATGGAAGGAAAAACACTCTAAAACAATTGGAACGTCGCGCACCTCAAATACTTCTACTTCTGAAAGGCGTCTCTCGAGTCGTACTCTTTTTCCCTCACACGATTTTTATCCCAGTTAGGTTTTCTCGGGGAGGTTTTTAACGAGGTGGCAAAGGGACACCTGGCAGTATCTTAGCGCGAATTCATCATATCGGCCAGTCGACACGATCTCTGGGCCAATATAATGAAGGGACTATACTAGTTAAATTTCCATTGTACAGACAAAACTCTACAGTGTACAGACAATTCTCCATTGTACAAAAGTCTCTCCACTATATAAACAGAATTCTCCAACACACATAAATCAACAAATGGCTAAGGCCATACAAAAATTGACAAATGGATGAGGACATACGAAAATCGACAACCGGCTAAGGCCATACGAAAATCGGCAAACGGCTAAGGCCATCAACATAGGGTTCGACCCAGTTCAACCACGATGGATAACACTTCGATGATAGCCAAAGCAACATCCTATCGGCTAAGGCCATCGATATAGGGTTCGACCCAATTCGACCATGACGGATAACACTTCAACGACAGTCGAAACAACATCCTATTGGCTAAGGCCATCAACATAGGGTTCGACCCAGTTCGACCAGGATAGATAGCACTTTGACGACAGTCGAAGCAACATCCTATTGGCTAAGGCCATCGACATAGGGTTCGACCCAGTTCGACCATGACGGATAACACTTCAATGATAGTCGAAGCAGTACCTTATTGGCTAAGGCCATCGACATCGGGCTCGACCCAGTTCGACCATGATGGATAGCACTTCGATGACAATCGAAGCAACATCCTATTGTCTAAGGCCAACGACATAGGGTTCGATCCAGTTCGACCACAACGGATAGCACTTAGACGAAAGTCAAAGCAACATCCTATCGGCTAAGGCCATCGAATTAGGGTTAGACCCAGTTTGACCATAATGGATAGCACTTCGACGACAGTCGAAGCAACATCCTATTGGCTAAGGCCATCGACATAGTGTTCAACCAAGTTCGACCACGATAGATAGCACTTTAACGACAGTCGAAGCAATATCCTATTGGCTAAGGCCATCGACATAGGGTTCGACCCAGTTCGACCACGATGAATAGCACTTCGACGACAGTTGAAGCAACACCCTATTGGCTAAGGCCATCGACATCGGGCTCAACCCAGTTCGACCATGACGGATAGCACTTCAATGATAGTCGAAGAAACATCCTATTAGCTAAGGCCATCGACATCGGGCTTGACCCGGTTTGATCACGATGGATAGTACTTCGACGACAGTTAAAGCAACATCCTATTGGCTAAGGCCATCATCAGGGTTCGACCCAGTTTGGTTACGATGGATAGTACTTCCACAATAGCCGAAGCAGTATCCTGATGTCTAAGGCCATAGATCTCGTTAACCCACGATGGCGACCACTCCAACGATGGCCAAAATAAATACCCTAGCAGTTAAGGTCATTGACATCATTTCGACCCCGCTCGAGTCGAGACGACATTTTTAACAAAAAACAAATACCACCTCAATGGAGGCTAGGTACCAAAAAACAAAAAAACAATCAGAGAAGAATAACGATAAAAATATAGTTTATATATAAGAACAAAAAACATATCTACATTCAACCCCGTGAAAGGGCCCCACTACATTCCAAAAAATAGTAACAAAACATGTACAAATTTAGGGTTGCCGTCATCTTGCCCGTCGTCTCCTGGGCGATAAACCTCATTATACCAAGAGTCAGAGTCTATCCGATCAATATCCTCAAAGATGCAACCTTCCCGATTAGGGGAGTCATAACTATATCTGCAGGCTTCACGGGCAGTACAAGCCTCACGCCGCCGCGCCTGGACTTCTTTCTCTATCGCTCGGCCCTCGACGTGAAGCTCCTTATACACATCGAGTTTGGCCTCCACAAAAACCCACATCTCATGCGCGTTGCGGCGCGCACTCCGATCAGACGTAGGACGAGAGGAGGAAGGCTGTGGAGGTCGAACCGCATTCTCAGACCTTAGGGGGGCAACCTGCCTAAGTGCATTAACTTCTGCCACCCTGGCTTCAAGCTCAGCGGTCAAGTTTTCTACCCTACGCTGGAGATCGACATTCTCCGTCGCCACCCCCCGATTGAGCTCAAGCTCATCATCTTTCACCTTGAGGAGCGCTTCCAATTTGCTATTACGAGCCACGGTCCTCACAGCTCGTTATCTGTCTTCTCCAGGTCAGCTGCCCTGCATTCTAAATGGGACTCCCTCTGCTCGAGATCCTCACGGAACGCCCAAAACTCGGGGTCTTGCTAGAAAAGGTCCACCGCCGCACAATGCTTGGAGCGGTACCGCCGATACTTTTTGGATATCTTGTCAAAGATAGTCATCTTTTTCTGCTCACGACGTCTCCGCTCCGCCTCCAAAATGAAGGTCTGAAAAGAAAAAATAGAAACCAACACACATCAAGCCAACCTTATAACTCGCAAAAGACAAAAGGGTTACCTGTAAAGCCATGCCGGCGACCCTTTGTGATAATTCCGCATCGCTGACGGCCCTGAGTGTCTCGCTCTCAGGGGCAGCACATAACAAAGTAAGGGGCAATGTGGCATGTTCGTTGTTTAGAAATAAATTATAAGCCCCAGGAATCACAATTCCAAGATCGGACCCGTCCGTCGTCATCTCCGCATGTGTGATGCCCTTCACGAGCTCATCCATATCCTCCTGGGCAATGTCGGAGTTTGATTCGTCAACTCATCCTCCAATTCCATCGACATTGGTCGTTGAGTCCCCCTCAGCGGCACGTGCCGAACTGGTACAGACAGCGGTATTCCTCTGATGGGCCGACCTCCAGAAAGGATGGCGTCGGCCATAAAAATAGGCCTGGGCACTTTTTGGGGCACACCACTTCTTTCATCTTCTGTAGCCACCACCTTGCCCGTCTCAAGTCTCCGCCTCTTTCTCTCCATCGATTCCTTGCCCTCAGGAGACTCATCTACGGGCTGTGGAGCTGGCACCGATGACATCAACTTCTCATAATTGTCGCAATCGATGCGACTCCCTGAAAAGGAACTATTAGGATGCCTCCCCAGACGGACACGCAGAATATCTCATGAGCATCTGAGGTGGCGCTGGACCACGCGGAAGTAGGCACTACTGCCCCTTTCCTAGGAGTGCCTCGTCCTGTCCCCATGAAGATAAAACAGTCAGTGAAACTTGCAAAACCTGTTAAACAAAGTCAGAAATCTACCTGAAGAGGCCGCGAGGCCATAACACTGAAGGAAATCAGGCCACGTGCGACTCTCTTCCGCATAAGGCAACAAGTCAGCAACCCACTTCCTGATACCCGTGACGAGCCGGGGTGGGTGAGCCATGGATGCAATGGAAAAGTTAGAACCATAATAGTCACAAGTAATGAAGAATTCAGTGAATGGAGATACTCACGTTTCGAATTCCATTTCTCCTGGAACCCGGCAGGGTTGGAAACCAAGTGCTCAGTTCTAATGTAGAAATACCTACGCCAATACCCGCAACTAGGTCAGTCGTCGGTCTGGAACACCAGCCCCTTTGTACCACGGCTCTTCAAGTGCAGCATGGTGCCTCTCAGGTAGCCAGCACTAAATAATTGCAAAATATGGTGGACAGAGATCTCGCAGCCGACCAGTTCCGCGTATTTGGACAGCAATCGACATATTTTTAGGGTATATGGCGTAAGCTGAGACGGGCATACTTTATAAAAACGACAGAGCTCCTCCGCCAAAGGGAAAATGGGGAGACTAGCCAATCAAGAATGGATATTCGTAAAAGGTACAGTACCCCGGTCTATGAACATCCACGTAATCCTTCCCAGCTGGAACTATCTCCACATGAGCGGGTATGTCGTACGTCACTCGAAGATTATCTAACTGATCTTGTAGCAATTTAGAGAATTCCGGAGATTGCGTGGGATAATATTTATTAAAATCACTCCGG
Source organism: Nicotiana glauca (assembly GCA_026770625.1). NCBI lineage: Eukaryota > Viridiplantae > Streptophyta > Magnoliopsida > Solanales > Solanaceae > Nicotiana > Nicotiana glauca. The sequence continues at coordinate 24,369 of MU787789.1, read as the reverse complement.
GATAGGAGATACTTCAGAAGCAATATATCCACTATAAGAGGGCTAATATTTCTTTCTTCCTCCCACTCACCACCACCAGAAGTTGGCGGCATGTTCGATGGAGAAGCTTCAGAAACCCTCGCATTATCCCACCGATATTTAGGCATGGTTTCTGTTCAGGAGAAAATCGTATGCGGCACGACGGAGGAGAAGGGAATTTCCGACCAATGGAAGAATGCCAGAGTACGAAGGTGTTTTTTGAGAGGATGAAATGTTCCTTGCAAATGATCAAAATCTGCATCAGGTTAAATCCTTCCACTATTTATAGGGTTGGGCGACGCCGAAATCGAAGAGATAGATTTCGAGCCAGCACGGGAAACCAAACGTCAGAGTACCTTTTGCGCTGCCTCGGGAATAGGAATAATGATGAAGCATGCCATTGTTGACGTCATTACAAGGAAAAGTATTACGTTTTGGCGATCTGACAGTTTTATCTTCTACCTGTCAGATCACGGCTTTTGGATGAGGTCAAACCCTCCCTGAACGAAAGCGTTGATTCCATCCATTGAAGTGCACCTCGCTGCGACCCCAACGAATGGAGGAACAAACTGTATGGGGTCGAATTTGACCAACCACGTCCCTACACCGGTATGACCCACCGCCGACGTGCGCAAGACAGGGTAGAAGCACGACTCAAGAGTAGTGGAAGGAACGACCCCAAAGTTCCGTCGAACCCTCAATAGCGTATATTTCGTTTCTATGCTTTAGTATTTCAGGGAGGACCCTTTATTATATAAAGGGAGTCCTAGCATTGTAAAAGGACAAGTGATTTATTACAAGCTATTATTTTTCTCTTGAACTCTCTCTCTCTCACACATCAACTGTAACTATTACAAACAAGGCATTGAGAATATCGTAGGGTCTTATTAACTTCGATTACGATTTACCCTTGATCTATTTAGATTGATTTGCTCGAAAAGTATTCAATAACTTTTGAGTCAAACAATTTTAGTCATCAAAATTACAAGGAAACTACATCAAATTGATCACGACTACTTTAGCTTTTTTCTTATTCTTTAGTGGTCCGAAGTTAGAATCACAATACTTTTAACATCAAGATACAAGCTTGAAATTTGAGTTGAAGATCAAACTATACAGTTTGAATTTCAAGACAAAGTTTTCCTGAAGTTTGAATTGAAAAAATCGAACTTTAGGACACTAAATTTGAAAGCCCGAAGTTTGAAGTTGAAACACAAAAAGTAAATTTAAAAACATAATATGCTAAGTTTTAAATTAAAAAATTGTGCTTTCATGGCACTAAAACTAAAATCCAAAAGTTTTAATTGAAAAAACTAAACTTAAGAAAATACTTTGAAGTTTTTTGAACTAAAAATTTAAACTCAAGGACAACTTATGCTAAAGTTTTGAACAAAAAACTATACTTTAGGATACAATATCTTGAAGTTTGAGAAATCAACGAAAAAAAACAATATATATTTACTTTTAAATTGTGGCTAAACATAAAATAATTTATAAAAGCTGGTTAAAACTTAAATAGCGGACCTTAAAGTGGCCATCTGGTCTCTACATCTTAAAACAAGGGGCAAGAACTTACACACTACTCGAGTGCATATATTTCTTTAGAATACAATATATTATTTGAATTTAAGAGAAGATAAAAAGAGAAAGAGATAAATGAATTATGAGTTCATTTGCCTCGACTGATTGAAAGTGGACAAGAATGAAATATTGAAAATTTTAAGTGCTAAAACTCTAATTTTAAATAAGCAATTTGATCACGCCCAACTATGCCTTATAAAAAGGACACGCAGAAGTTGCAAATATAATCTTAGTATTTAGCCCAGAGTCGAACCCACAAGGAATTAACCTATCAATTACCTTCGTTAGACTTACTAAATTCTACGGAATCAACTTCCCAAATGTTGTGAATAACAAGTGATGGTATCTCTACTAACTATGAATGACAGTGAATAAACAATTGAAAAGTAACTATGATTAAGTCCTAAACAATTAAGAGAAGGATCTAAGGTTATGATTTCTCCTATTGATGGAATTCCTTCCGGTTATGTGTCACATAGAATTTCCTAATCATCTCTATCAATCATCAGCACTATTATTACCGTAAATCTCTCCTGAGTAATCACGATAATTTACTAGACGCTCTCTTCCGAGTTACGCTAGCTGGCTTTATTTATTACAGCTCACTTTAGATTGCACCCAAGGCTTCGTTATCCCTAATCCCGCCTTTAAACCCGCAGTTATTGATCCCTCATATACTTTGGGAGTAGTGTTGTTCAACAATTGAACTAAATATGCACTCTTTCCCGAGTTATGCACACTAAATAGGCACAACTAATTGAGGATCCTGTCAATTAACTAAAACAAGCACATAGTTGAACAAATAGAGATTAAACTGGCAAACTATATTAACATAACAAGAAGTTCATCCTTCAATAGGTTCCATCAAAACCCTAGACTAGGAAATTAGTTACTCATGATAAAACAAGATAAAACTAATAAATTATTCATAATGGTTGAAAATAATAAAGTGAGGATAGAAGAACACTAATGTTTTGCTATTCTCCTCACACTTATTCTTGCCTCCAACAACAACAACAACAACAACAACAACCCAGTATAATCCCACAAGTGGGGTCTGGGGAGGGTAATATGTACGCAGACCTTACGCCTCCAAGAAGATCTAAAAACAAGCTTAATACAATCTTGGGCTAATTTCTAAAGCTAATAAGGGTTTGACACAAGTTTTCCCAAATTTACACTTTGATCCCCAATTTTTTTGACGCGTGAAAAATGCACCGCAGTCGTGGCAGGACTGCGGCTTGACCGCGGTGGGAGCTAACCATTCTGCCTCGAGCTTTAATCCGTCGCGGTTGTATCGTGGTCGCGGTGGAATTTGCCCAGGCCATTTTCTCGCTTCTTTATGCTCGGGTACTTCTCGAGTGGGTATTTTCTTCACATTATTGCTTCCAAAACACTCCTTGGTGCTTCCTCACTTAGAATATTCCCTGCAAAATGAAAGAACACTATTTACAGCATTTTATTGGCAATTTACCTAAAAATAATAATAAAGCATGGTAATATTACGGTGTAAACATCATCTATATAGCCTAATATCAATACCTCACACTTAAATCATTGCTCGTCCTCGAGCAATCCACCACACTCCATCAAAGTTCCTTCCCTAAGCTTTTTCCCTTAACGACTCACACCTTGAACATTTTACCAAAGTTGCACCTAGTAATGAACAACCTTTACCTCAAAAATCAAATCTCTCGTACCATGCAACATTTGCATTTACTCAAACCACTATATACAAGAGTCAAGACTTAACTTTCCTTTATGAATCACAAGCCCTCACATCACACAAGAGATTAGTTCCACATATGATGATATTTAGAATAATTAGGAACTTAGATAGACAAATTTCGCTCACTCTAATAAAAAGAACATTCACATGCCATAAAGATGCACCATATGCTTGAGCGTAGTGTAATACTCTACTAATCGAGCCCACTCAGTCTAAGATCAATAGGAATTCACTCAGATGTAATGTAGGCTAAAGGACAGGTAGGATATATTTGGATATAGTGACTAACCTCTCTAAGTACTTTTAATAAAATTACATTAACCTTCAAAACCATACTAATGTCAACCAAAAATTCCACCATTTTTTATTTAAAACATCTCCATCCATTAGGTGCAATTTGTAACAAGCTACCACTTATCAACCACTATATTTATTTATAACACTTAGAGCTTTTTTTCGTGGTGCTTCTTCTTTTATTCTTCAAAATTCTGCACATTTTCTCTATTTCAATGGTTCCACTCAAAAACCAAACCATCACCTCACACTTTTGCTTTTGCATAATTTTAATACTATTCAAATGCTAATGGGAGGTAAAATGTGACGACCCAACGGCGTCATTACCGTATTTCTCTCTTTTACGCACTTTTGAGGACTTGGAAACCTCACTTTTGGTTGCCACAATTTGCGTGCACAGTCCGGGCGTGAAGCCGGAAAATTTTTATGTTAAAATATATGAATTCTGTGAAAAATTTGAAGAATTATGATATTAATATTGATATAGTTGACTTTGGTCAATATTTTGGGTAAACGGACCCGAACCGATGATGTGACAGTCCGTAAAAAAATATGGGACTCAGGCATGTGCCCGGACTGGTAAAAGAATTTTTCTGTTAAATTATTTTCTGTAATTATTAAGGAATAATGGAAACGAAAATGAGTTGGAAAATATAGGTATCGGGCTCGTATTTTGGTTTTGACGCCTGGTACAAGTCTTAAATAAGTGTTAAGCACTATCTGTAAAGTTTGGTTAAAAACGGACGTCGTTTGACATGTTTCGGACTAAAAATGGGAAATTTGGAAATTTTATGAACTTTGAAATGAAAATTATGAGTTTTGGGGGTTGATTCTTTGATTTTGATGTTATTTTAGCGATTTGATCGCTCAAGCAAGTTCGTAGGATGATATTGAGTTAATGTGTGTGTTTGGTTGGGAGCTCCGAGGGCTCGGGAGTGATTTCGGGGGTGGTTCGGAGTGTTTTTGGACTTAGAATGCACCAGATTTTTCTGCAATTTTACACAGCAGTTTTGTTCTTCGCGAACGTGGCGCCAGGCTCGCATTCGCATTGCTTTAGGGATTCTCTTGCTTTGCGTTCGCGTACTTGTTCACGCGATCGCATAAAGTCAATCCTCTCTTCTTCGTGTTCGTGATTGGGTCCACGCGTTCGTGAAGCTTTAGTTCGCTTCTCCATCGCGTTCGCGTGATGCCCAACGCGTTCGCGTAGACTAGTCTTTGGGCCCCTATATTTTTCCTTCTTCGCGTTCGCATGCCTTATCCGTGAACGCGATTGTTGCCAACATTTATTCATCGCGAATGCAACCCTACTGTCGTGAACGCGTAGTGTTATTTCCTCCAGTGATTTGAAAAGCTTAAAAACAGAATGGTTGCGGGGTTTTTCTCACTTTTCACACGAGCTCCTCTCTTAAACCCTCCATAGATAAAATTCAAGCTCTCCTTCTTCCATAACTCTTTGGGTAAGTAATCTTAACATCATTCCCTCGTTATTTCTTCATCCAATCACTAAAATCCTAGCCTAAAAATATGAAATCAAAGTAGAAATTAGGGCTTTTGGGTGGAGTTAGGTTTTTGGGAATTTTGGGCGATTCGACCTCAATTTGGGGTCGAATCTTAAAATAAATTATATATTTGAACTCGTGGGGTTATGGGTAATTGGAATTTGGTCAGAGACTTAAGTTTGGACTATGTGGGCCCGGTGTCGGATTTTGCTATTTTTGGAAGAATGGTAGGAAATGCATTTCTAGACTATGGGATTATGTTTTTGAGATCTTATTGATACTATTGAATCGAATTTTTCCTAGATATCATTGTTTAGGAGTCGGATTCTAAAGGACATGCGGTTTTATAGCCTTTATTGCTATTTTCGGACCGAGGTAAGTGTTTGATCTAACTTTGGCTTGAGAGAATAGGATTAGAGTATTACATATTGCTATTTGCTAAATGATCGAGTGCGGTGTATAGGCATGGTAACGAGTGTCTATACACCGGAGTCTAGCATGACCGTGGGTCCTTGTTTGTACTTGTTTTTGAGATAATTTGGAACTCTTCTAAGCTAATTAATGATAACTACATAATGTGAAGAGTTTGAGGATAAATCATAAAATATAAATACTTTGGAGCGTTGGCTCGAATGATAAATACCATTGAATAAGAGATGAAAGTATTGAAAGGAGTTGTGATTGATCCCTTGCCGGGATGGTTTAAATATACTGAATATTTTCCCTTGCCGGGATGTGAAAGCTAATGATGTTGTTCCCTTGCCGGGATTTAGTTGTTAATTGTGTTATTCCCTTGCCGGGACATTTCTTATTATTGTCTATTTTTCTCTCGCCCGTTTGGTTGTGACTGCTGTTTGGGTGAGGAAGAGTGTTAACACACGAAGGGTCATTCCGTGCTATTTTTTATTATATTTGCACGAAGGGTCATTCCATGCTTTTTTTCATTATATTTGCACGAAAGGTCATTCCGTACTATGTTTTGACTGTTTATGCATGAAGGGACATTCCGTGCTCTGATTTGATTATATTTGCACGAAGGGTCATTTCATGCCATGAAGTGAGAGTCATTTGAGGGAAAGCACGAAGGGTGATGTCGTGCATTTTATTCATTTTCTTTGGGTGAGAAAGAGAGTAAAAGCACGAAGGGTGATGCCGTGCAACTATTGAATTCTTATTCTTTGATAATTATTGTTGTGCCCTGTTTCTTAATTATGCTGATGAATTTTATATTCAAATTGTACTCCCCCACAGCATGTTTCCCTCCCTTTTTAACTATTAGTTTCGGTATTTCTTTTCCTTTTATTGTATACATGTATATAGGATTGTACAGGTTGATTCTGGTAGTCCAGTCTAGCCTCGTCACTACTTCGCCGGGGTTAGGCCAGGCACTTACCAGCACATGGGGTTGGTTGTGCTGATGCTACACTCTGTGCATTTCTTTGTGCACAGATCCAGGAGCAGCTTTTGGGCAGCAGCAGTAGGATTTCTATGTGGGAGCTATCTTCAGTCTAGGGACTCTCGAGATAGCCTAGCTGACGTTCGCAGGCTGAAGTCCTTTTCCTTTATTTCAGTTTGTTTTCATTGTACCAAAACAGACATATGTATTTTTCTTTCATTCAGACTTGTTTGTAGTATTCTATAGTAGTCCGTGAGCTAGTGACACCAGAATTTGGGTAGTGATGTGTTTCAAACTTCTGCAATTTTTATATCATTTTGTTAAACTTAAAGTCTTCCGCACTTATTTAATTGTTGTTAGAATATTATATTGTTGAGGTTGGATAGAGAGTGTTTAATGTTTCGCTAGCCTAGCTCCATTAGTAGGCGTCATCACAACGCCCGATGGTGGGAAAAATTCGGGTCCTGACAAGTTGGTATCAGAGCTCTAGGTTGCATGGGTCTCGCTACTCACGGACAAACTTAGTAGAGTCTGAGGGATCGGTACGGAGACGTCTGTATTTATCCCCCAGAGGCTACGGAGTTAGGAAACGTTTCATTTTTGTTTTTTCTTGTCGTGCAAATCTGTTTGTCAAATACTAATTTTCCTTCTACTCTGTTCTTTCATAGATGGCGAGAACACGTGCGCCTTCTTCTACCGCACAGCAGCCCAATCCCCCATCAGCTGCTCCCGCGAGGGGCAGAGGCCGTGGTAGGGGAAGAGCTCAGCCCCAGGCAGTAGTTCCAGAGGTGGAGCCTCATATTGATTATGATGAGGAGGTTCCAACCCCAGCAGCTCCAGTGGAACCAGCTCAGGTCCCAGGAGAGGTCATGTTCACCCCGGATCTCCAGGATGCTCTAATCAGGTTGGCAGGCTTTATGGATAGTGTCACTAGAGCGGGTTTGCTGCCAGTAGCACCAGCCACTTCTCAGTCTAGAGGAGGGGTTCAGACTCGTTACTATGCATACTCCGGAGCAGGTAGCTCCTCGGACTCAGGTTCCAGTGCTTCAGTCCGCAGTGGCAGCTCAGGCCGGTGATGGAGCGGCCATGTCTTCAGATTCTTTGTGGAGAATTGATCGGTTCTCCAAGCTTTTCACCATCACTTTCAGCGGTGCTTCATCAGAGGATCCCCAGGATTTTCTATTCACTTGTCATGAGATTCTCAGGACTATGGGTATAGTGGAGACCAACGGGGTCGATTTTTGCACCTTCAGGCTTGCAAGATCTGCCAAGACTTGGTGGAGAGATTTTTGCCTATCTAGACCAGCAGGGTCTCCAGCTTTGACATGGGATCAGTTCGCGGAGTTATTCTTGGAGAATTTTCTCCCCGTCACTCAGCGGGAGGCACTTCATAGGTAGTTTGAGCGCCTCCAGCAGGGCTCCATGACAGTTACACACTATGAGACAAGATTTGTTAACTTGTCACACCATGCAGTTATGATACTCCCTACAAAGCGAGAGAGGGTCCGGAGATTCATTGATGGATTGAGTCAGCCAATCCGTCTTCAGATGGCCATGGGAGTTGGTAGTGATATTTCCTTTCAGGAGGCGGCCAATGCGGCCTACAGAGTTGAGATGGCCCTCACACGGGGAGGTGGTCAGATGTCGAACAAGAGGCCTCGTCATTCTGGTAGATTCAGTGGTACCTCATCTGGAGGTAGGGATTCCTATGGTAGGGGTCAGGCACCGATCCCCTTTCAGTCTACGCTTCTGGATTCTCATGGTGCTCCAGGTAGCGGAGGTTCTCAGCAGTATTATTCAAATCAGCAGCCTATCAGCGCCTCCCCACTTTAGAGCTTCAGGGGAGGACATTCAGGTCGACAGGGCCAGCAGTCGCAACAGTCGAGATCTTGTTATGGTTGTGGTGACCCCGGTCATATTATCAAGTTTTGTCCTCGAGCATCGGGCAGCTCTCAGCAGCAGGGTCCTCGCCCCATGATTCAGGCAGCAGGTGATCCACAGCCCGCCCAGCCAGCTAGAGGCGGGGGTAGGGATCATAGAGGTGGAGGTAGGGATCGTAGAGGTGGAGCTCGAACCGGCAGAGGTAGAGGACAACCAGTGGTTGATCGTCCTAGAGATATAGTTCAGGGAGGCGGGGCCCAGCCCCGGTGCTATGCTTTGCCAGCTAGGCCAGAGGCTGAGTCTTCCGATGCAGTTATTACAGGTACTATTCTGGTCTGTGACAGGGATGCATCAGTGCTATTTGACCCTGGGCCTACATATTCATATATGTCGTCTTATTTTGCTCCCTACATGCCTATTCCTAGCGATGCCTTGTGTATTCCTGTATATGTATCCACGTCAGTAGGTGATTCTATAGTGGTCGACAAAGTTCACCGTTCCTGTGTAGTAGTATTTGAGGGTCTTGAGACCCGTGTTGATCTATTGCTTCTAGACATGGTTGATTTTGATGTCATATTGGGGATGGATTGGTTGTCCCCGTATCATGTGAACTTGGATCGTTATGCCAAGACCGTGACCTTGGCTTTACCGGACTTACCCCGATTGGAGTGGAGAGGGACCCCAGGGCATACCACCCACAGTGTCATTTCATATGTTAAGGCTCGACACATGGTCGAGAAGGGGTGTTTAGCTTATTTGGCATATGTTCGTGATTCCAGCACGGAGGTCCCTTATTGTTCGGGGGTTTCCATATGTTTTTCCTTCAGACCTGCCGGGTATGCCGCCCGACAGGGATATTAATTTTTGTATTGATCTGGCCCCAAGCACGCAACCCATTTCTATTATGTCGTATCGTATGGCCCCACCAGAGCTCAATGAGCTAAATGATCAGTTGCAGGATTTGCTTGAGAAAGGCTTCATCGGGTCTAGTATTTCTCCTTGGGGTGTACCAGTTCTATTTGTGAAGAAAAAGGATGGATCGATGAGAATGTGCATTGACTACCGGTAGTTGAACAAGGTTACGATAAAGAACAAGTATCCACTGCCGAGTATTGATGATTTATTTGACCAGTTGCAGGGTGCGAAAGTGTTTTCAAAGATAGACTTGAGATCGGGCTATCATCAGCTGAGGATTAGGGCGTCTGATGTCCCTAAGACAGC
>MU787789.1:0-13184 GCA_026770625.1 Nicotiana glauca | reverse complement strand
TGGGAGCGGATTACCATGGACTTCGTTACTGGACTTCCGGTGACCCGGAAGAAGTTTGATGCTATTTGGGTCATTGTTGATAGGCTGACCAAGTCAGCTCATTTCCTTCCTGTTTCCACCACCTATTCATCAGAGAGACTTGCTGAGATCTACATCCGAGAGATTATTCGCCTTCATGGTGTGCCGACATCCATCATTCGGATCGGGGTACGCAGTTTACCTCGCGCTTTTGGAGAGCAGTTCAGCAGGAGTTAGGCACCCAGGTTCAGTTGAGTACAGCATTCCATCCTCAGACAGATGGTCAGTCCGAGAGGACTATTCACATATTGAAGGATATGCTCCGAGCCTGTGTATTGATTTTGGAGGCCCTTGGGACCAGTTTCCGCCTTTAGCAGAGTTCGCCTACAACAACAGCTACCAATCCAGCATTCAGATGTCTCTTTATCGGGCATTGTATGGTAGGCGATATCGGTCTCCAGTTGGATGGTTTGAGCCGAGAGAGGCTCGGTTGTTGGGTACAGACTTAGTCCAAGGGGCCTTAGATAAGGTCAAGATCATTCAGGACAGGCTTCGTTCGGCTCAGTCGCGGCAAAAGAGTTATGCGGATTGCATGGTTCGAGATGTGGCTTTCATGGTTGGTGAGCGAGTGTTGCTCTGTGTATCGCCTATGAAGGGCGTGATGAGATTTGGGAAGAAGGGAAAGCTTAGCCCTAGGTACATTGGTCCATTTGAGATACTTGATCGAGTGGGAGAGGTGGCTTATAGACTTGCCTAGCCACCTAGCTTGTCAGCCGTGCATCCAGTGTTTCATGTGTTTATGCTTCGGAGGTATCACGGCAATCCTACCCACGTGTTATATTTCAGCACTGTCTAGTTGGACAAGGATCTGTCCTATGAGGAGGAGCCGGTAGCTATTCTAGACCGGCAGGTTCGACGGTTGAGGTCGAAGAGTTTTCCTTCAGTGCGTGTTCAGTGGAGAGGCCAACCTCCTGAGGCATCGACTTGGGAGTCCGAGTCTGATATGCGGAGCCGTTACCCTCATCTATTTCCTGACTCAGGTACTTCTTTCTTTTGTCCGTTCGAGGACGAACGGTTGTTTTATAGGTGGAGAATAAGACGACCCAAAGGGGTCATCAACGCGTTTCTCCTTTTTTCCGCGCTTCCAAGTCCTTGGAAACCTCACTTTTTGTTGCCTCGATTTGCTTGTGCAGTACGGGCACGAAGCCGAAAAATTTTTATGTTAAAATATATGAATTCTGTGAAAATTTTGAAGAATTATGATATTAATATTGATATAGTTGACTTTGGTCAACATTTTGGGTAAACGGACCCAGACCGGTGATGTGACGGTCCCAGGAGGTCCGTAGAAAAACATGGGACTCGGGCATGTGCCCGGAGTCGAAATCCGAGGTCCAGAACCCCGGTAAAAGAATTTTTCTGTTAAATTACTTTCTGAAATTATTAAGGAAAAATAGAAACGAAGATGAGTTAGAAAATATAGGTATCGGGCTCGTATTTTGGTTCTGACGCCCGGTACAAGTCTTAAATATGTTTTAATCACTATCTGTAAAGTTTGGTTGAAAATGAGCGTCGTTTGACGTGTTTCGGACTAAAAATGGGAAATTTGGAAGTTATAAACTTTGAAATGAAAATTACGAGTTTTGGGGGTTGATTCTTTGATTTTGATGTTATTTTAGCGATTTGATCGCTCGAGCAAGTTCATAGGATGATATTGAGTTAGTGTGTGTGTTTGGTTGGGAGCCCCAAAGGCTCGGGAGTGATTTCAGGGGTGGTTCGGAGTGTTTTTTTGGACTTAGAATGCACCAGATTTTTCTGCAATTTTACATAGCAGTTTTGTTCTTCGCGAACGCGGTCCCAGGCTCGCGTTCGCATTGCTTTAGGGATTCTCTTGCTTCGCATTCGCGTATGTGTTCACGCGATCGCATAGAGTCAGCCCTTGGGTCCACGCGTTCGCGAAGCTTTAGGTCGCTTCTCCATCGCGTTCGCATGATGCCCGATGCATTCACGTAGACCAGTCTTTGGGCCCCTATATTTTTCCTTCTTCACGTTCGCATGAATTGTCCGCGAACGCGATAGTTTCCAACATTTATTCATCGCGAACGCGACCCTACTGTCGCGAACGCGTAGTGTTATTTCCTCCGGTGATTTTAAAAGCTTAAAAACAGAATGGTTGCGGGATTTTTCTCACTTTTCACACGAGCTCCTCTCTTAAACCCTCCATAGATGAAATTCAAGCTCTCCTTCTTCCTTAACTCTTTGGGTAAGTAATCTTAACATCATTCCCTCCTTATTTCTTCATCAAATCACTAAAATCCTAGCCTAAAAATACAAAATGAAAGTAGAAATTAGGGCTTTTGGGTGGAGTTAGGTTTTTTGGAATTTTGGGCGATTCGACCTCAATTTGGGATCGAATCTTAAAAATAATTATATATTTGAACTCGTAGGGTTATGGGTGATTGGAATTTGGTTCGAGCCTCGAGTTTGGACCATGTGGGCCCGGTGTCGAATTTTGCTATTTTTGGAAGAATGGTAGGAAATGCATTTCTAGACTATGGGATTATGTTTTTGAGCTCTTATTGATACTATTGAATCGACTTGTGCCTAGATATCATTGTTTCGGAGTCGGATTATAAAGGAATAGCGGTTTTAGAGCCTTGATTGCTGTTTTCGTACCAATGTAAGTGTTTGATCTAACTTTGGCTTGAGGGAATAGGATTAGAGTATTACAAATTGCTATTTGCTAAATGATCGAGTGCGGTGTATAGGCATGGTGACGAGTGTCTATACACCGGATTCTAGCATGACCGTAGGTCCTTGTTTGTACTTGTTTTTGAGATAATTTGGAACTCTTCTAAGCTAATTAATGATAACTACATAATATGAAGAGTTTGAGGATAAATCATGAAATATTAATACTTTGGGGCGTTGGCTCGAATGATAAATACCATTGAGTAAGAGATGAAAGTATTGAAAGGAGTTGTGATTGATCCCTTGCCGGGATTGTTAAATATACTGAATATTTTCCCTTGCCGGGATGTGAAAGCTAATGATGTTGTTCCCTTGCCGGGATTTAGTTGTTAATTGTGTTATTCCCTTGCCGGGACATTTCTTATTATTGTCTATTTTTCTCTCGCCCGTTTGGTTGTGACTGCTATTTGGGTGAGGAAGAGTGTTAACACACGAAGGGTCATTCCGTGCTATTTTTGATTATATTTGCACGAAGGGTCATTCCGTTCTATTTTTTATTATATTTGCACGAAGAGTCATTCCGTGCTATTTTTTATTTTATTTGTGCGAAGGTTCATTCCGTGCTATATTTTGACTGTTTATGCACGAAGGACATTCCGTGCTCTGATTTGATTATATTTGCACGAAGGGTCATTCAGTGTGATGAAGTGAGAGTCATGTGAGGGAAAATACGAAGGGTGTTGCCGTGCATTTTTTTGCTTTGGGTGAGAACGAGAGTAAAAGCATGAAAGGTGATGTCGTGAAACTATTGAATTCTTATTCTTTGATAATTATTGTTGTACCATGCTTCTTAATTACGCTGATGAATTTTATATTCAAATTGTACTCCCCCGCAGCATGTTTCCCTCCCTTTTTAACTGTTTAGTTTCGATATTTCTTTTCCTTTTATTGTATACATGTATATAGGATTGTACAGGTTGATTTTGGTAGTCCGGTCTAGCCTCGTCACTACTTCTCCGGGGTTAGGCCAGGCACTTACCAGCACATGGGTCGGTTGTGCTGATGCAACACTCTGTGCATTTCTTTGTGCACAGATCCAGGAGCAGCTTTTGGGCAACAGCAGTAGGATTTCTATCTGGGAGCTATCTTCAGTCCTGGGACTCTCGAGGTAGCCTAGCTGACGTTCGCAGGCTGAAGTCCCTTTCCTTTATTTTAGTTTGTTTTTATTGTACCGAAACAGACATATGTATTTTTCTTTCATTCAGACTTGTTTGTAGTATTTTATAGTAGTCCGTGAGCTAGTGACACCAGGTTTTGCGTAGTGATGTGTTTCAAACTTCCGCAATTTTTATATCATTTTGTTAAACATAAAGTCTTCCGTACCTATTTAATTATTGTTAGAATATTATATTGTTGAGGTTGGATAGAGAGTGTTTAATGTTTGGATGGCCTAGCTCCGTTGCGCCATCACGACGCCCGATGGTAGGAATAATTCGGGTCGTGACATAAAAGGGTTCAAACAGTAGGCTATTCAAATAATTGGGTTACGTTCGCAATGTGGTTGCCAACAAAACCGGCTTATAGGCTCAACGGGGTTAACTAAGATGTATTGCATTCAGGTGGGTTTACTTTATATGTCTGGCTCAACAAAGAAATGCCTATGTCACTTCATAAATTGAGTGAAACTACTATTTCGCATTGGAAACAAACAGGCAAGTTCTAGGCATCAAATGCGAATCATGGAATACATTAAAACTCACACACACATGGAACATGACTCACTCCGGATTGATTTATCAAGACATTCTCTTTTGAGTGTTCAAGTTAGATACAAACATATAATTTTAAGGAACTTTAACAAGATTCAACCATTGAGACTAACCGTTACACTCTAGTGTCTATTGTGTTCGGGTGTATCAACGCTCAAGTTTTCTCCTTCGATTATAGCTCGTAGCCCATTAATCCTAATCTAAAAACTAAAAAACAAAATTAACAAAAACTACCTACACCCGGTTCAAGCTAAACCCTTGGAAAAGAACCGTGGCCCAAAGAAAAACCAAGGGGGAGTTACTACACTACCTAAAAAAAAATAAAAAATTTTTTTGGTATTTTCTCTAGACTAACTTCCCTCAAGAAAATTTTCTAATGGATCTGTCATCAGGAAGAGTCGCCATATTCCTTTTTTTGACTTAGTCCCTCAAAAACCCTATCGAAAGAGATCCCTCGTCGGGACCAGTCACTTACCTATTTTAACTTACCTAATGACCATTACTCAAAACACCAAAATAATCCAAACAAACAAAACAAAACCAAATCAAACACTTAATTTTTACAATTATATACATACAATGAAATATCCCCCACCCCGCACTTAAAATGAAGACATGTCCTTATGGCTTAAAAATTGAAAGAATAGTGAGGTAAAGGAACTTCCCTAGAGGATCACTCCTGATCAGAGATGGTGTTTGGGTTCACATTGCAAGCACGACCCAAAGCTCTCAACTAGCCTAAGAATTTCTTTTCCGACTTCACCTGTCGGTCAGCCACCGCATCTACACGGGCACCCAAATCAGTGACTGAGGTACGCAACCCAGCCATCTCCTACTCCAAAGCTGTTATGCGGGTGCTCCGGCGTGGCTGTGGAGGGCCTGCCTCGTCTACTCATGGAGGTTGGGGGACCTCAGCCACCTCAGCATCATCATCATCATCATCTGATTCAGCATCTGAGTCATCAAAATCCACCACCAGCTCTCGTCCCTCGAGTCCAAATTTTTTTGCCAGGAACGGGGCTTTCAGGGGCAATTTACCATCAACTCAAAGGTCCTCAGGTACTCTAGTAAGATGACACAACCAGGTAATTAGTGAAGGGAAGTAGTGTCCCTTGATTATCTCAGGCGATCTAATGAACATCTCATCATGGATGAGTCGGGCTACATCAAAATCCTAGTGTGTCATAAAGCAGTAGATAGCTTCTGCCCTTGGCCCATGGACATCAGTTGTGTTGCTAGAGGGTAGCAAGCATGAGTTGACAATAGTGAGCAGCACTTTGCCTCCCAATTAAGGGACTGTGAGTTCAGAGTGATCAACTTCTTTATCCATATAAACGACTTGCCAGGGATACAGATGACATCAAGAATTGGTGTCTAATAAATCTTCGGGTGATGATTAGCTATATAATTATCCATCTCACACGTGAATGCTAGGAGGCGATACACCCGGTGGATGGCCACGATGGACGCGTTTACCCAGTTATTGCGCACAGTAAAAACCCCATTCTCATGTTCTGGCAAGTTCGCATAAAACTACTTCACCATCTGAACATTATCCTCCCCTGGTACCTCAAACAAGATGTCTAGCTGACACCTCCTCAACTCATTGGAGATATTCGGTCACTCCACCTCTAAGGCTGCCCGGTTAATATGCACCTCATGTAGCAACTTCTTAGCTACCTTTGCATTGTACCCGTCCTCCGCCGATTTGGATACAAACCGAGTGTTGTCAAACTGAAGCACACTAGCTTGGATCCTGGCTCTTGAGGAGCCTCCCGGTCTACTAGCGGAGGACCCGGTGTTGCGTCTCTTACTAGATGAATTTATTGTACCTGTCAAATAGAGAAACGCCTATTAGTGAGTGTGTGAAATGTGTGACTATGGATGGTTACTCAAATTTCACCACAACCATGTCACATTAGCCCCTTATAACTCCATTGGGGAAATTCCCCAAACACCTTGTGGGCAAGACAAAATTTGCATACATATAGCCCATAATGTGACATCAAATCCTCCCCAAATACAATATTCCACTACACCATCACACCCCACAATATTTCATTCAATCACCCGCCAACAAATACCTTTTCGCCACATTAAACACACAGCCCCTTCCTCGATCATTCTCAAAAATGAAATTCAAAAGAAAAACAAGAAGAAACTAACACAAATCTACCAACAATTACAACCCATTATAACATGAAACTAACATATACTACAACACAATACAAAAGAAAAGAGAGGGAAGAGGTGAGTAGCATACCTTAATGGAGGAAGGGTGAGAGGAATGGAGAAGGGGGAAGTGGAATGATTGAAGAAGAAGAAGAAAAGAAGAGAGGTATTGGGGGTCAGGGCTTAAAGAGAGAGAGAGAGAGAGAGAAATGGAAAAATAGAAGGGATGGGCGGTTGATTTGGTGAAATAAGAAGGGGGACTTTTGATATTATTAGAGGGAGGGAGGGGAGTTTTAGAAAATAAAATAAAAACGAAAACAATAAAAAATAAAAAAAATTATTTACCTGATGCCAACTACCGCGGTCGTACTGCGGTCCCACCGCGGTCGCGGTAGGTCCAAAATCTGAGGCAGTAAACTAAGACTTCACTACGGTCGTGGTGGATTGCCCAGTTCCGAGGCAGAATACTTGCCTCTTACAGTGATCGCGGCGCGGTGCTGACGCTTATTTTTTTATATTAAGTTACAAGAAAACACTAACAACAACATTCGTGGGTGGCCTCAAATACAGCGCCTGATTTAACGTCACGGCACGATACGGACAAGAGAATTTAAGGCTCGCTCGACCTCTGACGTTCCATCAGATTTATCTCAGACACTTCCTTTGGCTCTCTCATGCCTATGTATAACTTCAATCTCTGCCCACTGACTCTAAATGTGTAAGAGTATTTCTCTGAGGCAATTTCCACAGCCCCTGAAGGGAATACTTTGACCACTTGAAATGGACCAGACTATCGTGACTTAAGCTTACTAGGGAACAGCCGTAATCGTGGGTTGTAAAGCAATACCATGTCCCCAGGTTTGAAATGTCGCTTAACAATATTCTGGTCGTGCAACCTTTTCATTATTTCCTTGTACAATTTTGTGCTCTCAAAAGCAATATGTTTGAACTCGTCGAGCTCATGCAATTCAATGATTCTCTTACGCCCGCAGCCTCAATATCTAGGTTCAGCTGTTTCAGTGCCCACCAAGCTTTGTGTTCAAGTTCCACTGGCAAGTGGCAAGCCTTCCGAAACCTTAACTTATATGGTGACATACGAATTAGTGTTTTAAAAGCAGTTCTATAAGCCCAGAGTCCATAATGACGGTTTCATATTCCATGATTTTTGTCGGGTTCCGAGATGTGGACCCCACGGGTGAATTTTTAGTGCAATTTTGGATGTTGAATTGAAAATGTAGAATTTCGCATGTAATTAATTCCTATAATTTTTATTGACTGAATAGATATGTTTATGACTAGATTTGAGAATTTCGGGCACGAATTCGCGAGGCAAATGCTTGTTGGAATTTTGAATTGGTTGCAAAGCGAGGTAAGTGGTTGGTCTAACCTTGGCTTGAGGGAATAGGAGTTGATTCTTGCTACTTGCTAATTGTCGAGTACAAAGTATAGCCATTGTGACGATTAGCTATACGTTGGTGTCAAGCATGCTCGTGACTCTTATACTTTGATTAATGTGACTCTGTTTC
The DNA here is from genome assembly GCA_026770625.1 of Nicotiana glauca. Lineage (NCBI taxonomy): Eukaryota > Viridiplantae > Streptophyta > Magnoliopsida > Solanales > Solanaceae > Nicotiana > Nicotiana glauca. The sequence continues at coordinate 5,008 of MU787789.1, read as the reverse complement.
ATATTGTATATGCTCTAAATGATAATTTCGATTAAGGAATATGACTTGTGGAGGTATTATTGAATGGGAAAAGGTCCAAAATTATCACTCTACTATTGTTTATTATTTACTTCTGCCATCCGTTATACTTTTCATCCAATCTAGCCCCTATCGTTAATAAACTTGTTAGAATTGCCCCTAACCCTAACGTTTCTCCACTGTAGCAGTTAACTGCTCAATTAAAGTGCCACGTAGATAGCCAAGTCAGCACCTATTTTTAAAATGCCTTTATAATAAATAATTAAAATCACTTAAAATCCCTAAATTTAATAGCCCCATTGCATAGCAGCTCCTTCTTCTCCGTAAAAGACCTCCGCTGTTGAAAAAGCTATAGTTGGTCGAGAGGAATCGGCTACTCCTTCAAAGAAATCATTCGGTTCATTAATTTATTCCATAAATTTTCCTTTCCCCAACTTGCTCTTTTCTTTCTCCATAATTAAAGTAAATGAATCAATTATTGCTCTGCAATACCCTTTTGTCATATGTTATTTCTCTTTATTGCCTTCTCCATTTCTTCAACAAGTTGAGAGGTGAAGCTATTTCCATTTAAATGCTAAATTATTTTAAGTTTTTTCCTCAAATTATTTCTCCTCTATTTGGTGGAGTTTATTCGAGATGAGAAATTCTTATTATATTTTGCATATTTAACGAGCTGATACAATCTGCTAGCATCTGATGATAATTATTTCCTTTGTAACTGATTTTTCCAATGAGTCTTGGATGGTAAATATGATGACCTTTTAGAGAAGTCATCTATATGGTTGGAGGAATTGACGAGGCCATTGCCAAAGAATCTAAAGCTTAGATTATAAATTCCATTGTCTTTCTTTCATTCAACCGCTACTGGCACTATTCATAAACTGTTGGACCTAAAAATGAAGCACCATCTTTTATGAATTCATACTTTGTTGTTAATGGAGAGGGTGAATATGGACGTTACTCTGTGTGTCGTGTTCTCAAGTGGTGATTTTGAGAAAAATCGTTTGATGGATGTGTGATGCCTTTTTAGATGTGGAGATGGTAATTTTGGAGTTTGTATTCCCGGCGTTGATGGTGCGGTAAAGGGATGGGAATAGTTTAAGGAGATGGTGGGGTTTGTTTGAAATTTTTTTGTGGGACCCTTAAAATTTTGTGGGGTCGATGACATGGCAGTTGACATGGATGAAATTGAGGGGGTTAGCTACCACAGTGTTGAAACATTAGGGTTAAGGGTAATTTTTAAAACTTGATTAACGGTAAGGGCTACATTGGACGAAAAGTGTAACGGATGGCAGAAGTAACCAATAAACAATAATATAGGGATAATTTTGACCCTTTGCCCTTATTGAATTGTTGAACATTATAGAGCATTATCACAAGTTGAGAATTGAGTTGTAAAGTAAACGTGAAAGAATAAAGGAGAGAGAGAATCATGATATTTTTTCCTTGCCGGGATTTGATTGTTGTACTATTATTCCCTTGCCGGGATATTATAGTTTTCCCTTGCCGGGATTTGATTGTTGTACTACTGTTCCCTTGCCGGGATATTATTATTTTGATATTATTTTCCCTTGCCGGGATTTGATTATTGTACTATTGTTCCCTTGCCGGGATATTATTGTTTTCCCTTGCTAGGATTTGATTGTTGTACTATCGTTCCCTTGTCGGGATATTATTATTTTGATATTTTTTACCTTGCTGGGATTTGATTGTTGTACTATTGTTCCCTTGCAAGGGTATCAGTTATTTACTTACCCTATTTGCCTTATGATTGTTGTTTGGGTGAGGAAGAGCGTAAAGCACAAAAGGTGATGTCGTGCATTATTTTGGTGATAGAGTGTTAAAGCACGAAGGGTGATGCCGTATCGCACGATGTACAATTCTGTGCCGATTATATTGATGTCATGGGAGGATAAGAGTAAAAGCATGAAGGGTAATGCCGTGCAGTTTATATTGATTCTTATGGTGAGGACGAGAGTAAAAGCACGAAGGGTGATGCCATACACTTGTTCTTGATTTTCCTGATTCTAGTTGAGTTATGTCGTCCTTTACGTTCACTTTCTGTTTTTTGTGTTACTTGTTATTAACATTTCAAGTGTATTAACTGTTTAGATCTCTTTACTGTTATGATCCTTTGTGTTGGAATCCATAGTGTTTACAATACTTCGCCTTATTATTTTTATATGTTCAATAAATCAAATTTAAACAATTGTTACATTTTTAACTCAATTGATTTTTCAGCTAAATTTTCCTTAAACCGTTTGAGGTTGTACTTTACTTAGAAAGGAATTTCTTCTATGTTTTGATTTATTGATATCTCATATTAAAGGTAATAATTCATTCTATATTATACTTTAATTGAAAAGGGTATTTTCTTTATCAAATGATTTTTAAATATAACTTCGTCTTTTCTAGTTGATTTCCTAAATGGGTTGAAAGTTGTACTCTACTTTATATTAAGTAAATGAGACTCTTTGAGCATTCTTAATTATATTGGATTATGGACCCTATGAATTGAGTAACATGAGAATGTTGTTGCGAAATGTGAAACAGAAACATGTGGGCACAAGGTGCCGGGAAAAATATGATGATTTTATTAATGACAGATCATGATATAGGCACAAGGTGCTGGGAAAAATATTATGGTTTTATTTAATGGTGCGTGAGTTGTCCGTGTTGTAATATAAATATGGCCACGAGATGCCGTAAAAATATGAAAGTGAGCTGAGGCCTATATTATTGTAATTATGAAATGAGGCGTCACAAGGTGATATGTACTCGAAAGAATTATATTCGAAAGATACTTATTTGAAAGATAGTTATTTGAAGGAAATATATTCGAAATATATATTCATTGAAAACCATATTATCTCAGAGATTTTTACTTGAAGAATTTAAAGGCGAAAGAGTTAAATTTGAAGGACTTCATTAATTGATTATACGTGTATTTATTATTTGTTGAGAAACAATTATGTTGTCTTTGTTCCCTGCCATTGATATCACTGGTTGATCATTGTTGCCATTACTGTTATATGCTTCCTATTATTTTGTACGCTATCTTGCACAGGTTTATTTGGTAGTCTGGTCCTAGCCTCGTCACTACTTCGCCGAGGTTAGGCTAGGCACTTACCAGCACATGGGGTCGATTGCACTGATACTACACTTCTATACATTTTTTTGTGTACAGACCCAGGTATTTGATTGTTAGTAGCTATTCATTGCGCTGGAGACTCAAGGTAAACCTGCTGCAGCGTTCGCAGGCTCGGAGTCACCTTCAATTGTACTTATTTCCATTCGTTCCCTTTGTTTCGAAACAGAGATGTATTTATTTGTATGACTACTCTTAGAAAAGCTTATGACTTGTACTACCAGTTTTGGTAATTGTAAATTGTTTAGAGAAATTTCATTTGAAGTTAATAAATATCAAAGTTATTTTCGTTAATGTTAGGCTTACCTAGTTTAGAGACTAGGTGTCATCATGACTCCTTCGAAGGGATTTTGGGTCGTGACAAGTAGGCATGACCAGGTGCGGTACAAAGTAAGATGACACATACGAATACGTAGACCCAGAGTCAAATAGCACTGAAGAATTTCTATCACAAACCAGAATAGTACCTGTAATGTCTGCATCTGAAAACTCAGCCTCTGGCCTGGCTGCTGGCTGGACTCTACCTCCAGCGGCCTAAGCTCCACCTCTATGACCTCTACCTCCACCTCTAGCACAACCGTTCGTCCTCGAACGGACATAAGAAGGAAGTACCTGAGTCAGGGAATAAATGGGGATAACGGCTTCGCATATCAGACTCGGACTCCCAGGTCGAAGCGTTAGGAGGCTGACCTCTCCACTGACGAACAGAGGGAAAACTCTTGAATCTCAACTAACGAACCTGCCGGTCCAAAATAGACACTGGCTCCTCCTCGTAAAACAAGTCCTTGTCCAACTGGACAGTGCTGAAATCTAACACGTGGGCTAGATCGCTGTGATATCTCTAAAGCATGGATACATGAAAAACTGGATGCACGGCTGATAAGCTAGGAGGCAATGCAAGTCTATAAGCCACCTCTCCCACTCAATCAAGAATCCCAAATAGACCAATGAACCTAGGGCTAAGCTTGCCCTTTTTCCCAAATCTCATCACGCCCTTCATAGGCGACACTCGGAGCAATACTCGCTCACCAACCATGAAAGCTACATCTCGAACCTTACAATCTGCATAGCTCTTTTGCCTGGACTGAGCTGTATAAAGTCTATCCTGGATGATCTTAACCTTGCTTAAAGCCTCTTAAACCAAATCTGTACCCAACAACCGAGCCTCTCCCGGCTTAAACCATCCAACCGGAGATCGACATCGCCAACCATATAAAGCTTCATAAGGAGCCATCTGAATACTCAACTGGTAGCTATTGTTGTAAAGTGATTCATGTTGAGGACAACACTCGGGTACCAGAAGCAAAATAGTAAATGAGAGAGTTTTATTGGTGAAAACCCTCACGGGCACCGTAAGACGAAATGAGCTAGAGAGATATTGAAAATGAGAGAGTCTTATTGGTGAAAACCATCACGGGCACCGTAAGGCGAAAGTTAGTTTTTTAGATGGGCAAATGAAAGAAGTATGTGGTTGAAAAGTGTTTTGAAACATGGCAAAACAAGCAAGGTTTGGGTTTTTGGCGAAAGTCGGGTTGTGAAAGTATAGAACAGCAAATGTGGCAATTGACAGTTGATTGGTTGTATAAACTAGGCTGGTTAATCCAAAATCATGATCAATGGTACCAGAAGTTCCACCCAGATAAGTCATATCCTTTTTCTCTTCATTACAACTCATTCGTTTTCAAAGTTTTCTATCCTCAAAACTTCGAGGTCATTGCATTTCATTCTCTTGAAATATGTCTATAAGACGTTTCAGTCTCAGTTCAGTTCAGAAACAAAAAGAAGGATGTCAAGGCTAACTACCAGCTTCCCAGTTGTATGGCATGACGAGATTGAGACATA
>MU787785.1:30197-49131 GCA_026770625.1 Nicotiana glauca | reverse complement strand
TGCTCCTCAAAACCTAGACCTGTGCAAAAATGCACAGAAGTATAGCATCAGCACAACCGACCCCATGTGCTGGTAAGTGTATAGCCTAACCCCGGCGAAGTAGTGACGAGACTAGACTGGACACCACATAAACCTGTGCAATTATAAATATAAAGCGGAAAATCGAATACAAGGCAATTAACAACATGGGAGGGGAAACATGCTATGGGGAGATATAACATTAACAGTAATCCCAAGTAACAAAATTTAAAGCAGCTTAGATTCACAATGAACAAGGAAACAATACTTAAGGTAAACTCATGGCATCAGAAACTGTTGCGGCGTGCAACCCGGTCCATAATTACTATTGTTGCGGCGTGCAACCCTCTACACAAATACCAGTGTTGCGGCGTGCAATCCGAACCATATCATTTATTGTGTATCATTATTGTGGCGCGCAAACCGATCCTCACATATTATTGTTGCGGCGTGTAACCCGATCCTCAATATCATTGTTGCGGCGCGCAACCCGATCCTCAATATCATTTAACAGTCTGACTTCCCCAAACAACAGTCAAAAGTTAAGGGTCATAAAAATAAGCAAATATTTGACAAAAATCCCAGCAAGGGAAAGAACCAACAAGCTCAACCAAAGGTCTCGGCAAGGGAATAATTAACAACGCTTTCTCTTTCTTACTTTTCTTATCTTATAACTCACTCGACCATTCTGAGCCAACGCTCCAAAGAACCAAGCCATGTCATATACTTTTAATATTCGTATCATAATTCGAGCCAATGCTCCTAGAACCCAAATGATCATAACACCGTCCACGTGTTATTCACAACATATAGGAATCCTCTAATAAACATGGACTTCACAACCAATTCATGATAATCACATTATAAGGACTCACGGTCATGCTAGACACTAATGTATATATACTCGTCACCATGCCTATACATCGTACTCAATCACATAGCAATTAGCAACAAGACTCAACTCCTATTCCCTCAAGCTAGGGTTAAACCAAATACTTACTTCAAAGCCTTAAAATCCACTTAATCCTCAACTATCGCTTTACCTCGCGGTTCCACCTCCAACTCGCTCGAAACTAATCACAAATCACTTGAATATATTAACAAATGCTACTTGAATCAATTCAAATGTATAGAAAAATGCATTTCCCAAAGTTTGTTCAAAATCCCCAAAATGCCCCCTGGTCCACGTGGTCAAAACCCGAAGTTCGAACCAAAACCTGGTTACCCATTCCCCCATGAACTCAAGCATATAAGTTATTTTGGAATCGGATCCCAAATTAAAGTCCAAAACCCCCAATTTTAGAAACCCTAGGTTCTACCCTAAGTTCCCAAATTTCCCCATTAAATTCTTTGTTTTGAAGTTGAAATTATGTTTAAAGATGATGAGGAGTAAAGAATATCAGTTAGAAGTCACTTACCAATCGTTTTGAAGAAGAAGAATCGCTTGGAAAATCGCCTCTTATGTTTTTGGGTTTTGAAAAAGTGTAAAATAACTGAAAATCTCGGATTTATATACTTCACTGAAGAACCGGCGCGGACCGCACAAGAACGTCCCGCGAACGCGCCAAGGAAGGAAGGGGAAACAACTCTCTGAACCTACCCAGCGCGGACCGCACGATTTTGGTGCGCGGCTGCGCTGGTGGACTTGCACCTGGGGCTTTCTCTGAATCTCTCAGAGCGAACCGCACGAATTTGGTGCGCGGCTACGCTGGTCGACCTGAAATCTACTGGCCCTCTGAACCGAGCCACGCGGACCGCGCAGAAATGCACCGCGGCCACGCACCTTCCAATGCGGACCGCGCGGAAATGACCACGGCCGCGCTGGGGGCCTGCAACACCTGGATCTGAAATCATCTGATACTTATAAGTCTAAGACCTCTCGGGACCTACTCAAAACTCACCCGAGCCCTCGGGGCTCCAACCCAAACATACACATAATCCCAAAACATACTACGGACTCATCCGTGCGATCAAATCGCCTGAATAACATCATGAATCATCAGTTTGGGTCTCAAAACCCATGATTCCTTTCCAAATTCCATAAAGCATCAAGTTTATGATTTCTAGCTCAAAACACGTCAAATGACGTCCGATTTCGACCAAACTTTACAGGAAGCGCTTAACACATGTTTAAGACTTGTACCGGGCGTCGGAACCACAATACGAGCCCGATACCATCACTTTTTGATCAAATTTCATTTTTATTTTCCTTAAATATTTTCAGAAAACAATTTCATGGAAAAATTCATTCCTCGGGCCTGGGACCTCGGAATTCGATTCCGGGCATACTCCTAAGTCCCATATTTTTCTACGGACCCTCCGGGACCGTCAAATTACGAGTCCGAGTCTGTTTACCAAAAATATTGACCGAAGTCAACTTTAACCATATTAATATCAGAATTCATCATTTTTCACATAGAATTCATATTTAAGCCTTCCGGCTACACGCCCGGACTGCGCACGCAAATCAATACAAATAAAAGTGAGGTTTTCAAGGCCTCGGAAGCGTGGAACGAATGAGGAAACAAGTAATGACCCTTTGAGTCGTCACAATTTATTGATTATAAATAAATGTAATGCTAGTTTAAATAATGAAATAAATGTTATTACATTGACACAATAACTCAATTCAATATCTTCTTAGTATGCAAGATGATGAATTAGTTAAATTACGTACAATATTTGTGATTATAAATATAATTTATATTATTAAGTATTAATATGTTAAGTTATATCTCACCTGACATCTCGTTATGAATATATTTTATCTTCTACTATTTCATCCTTATGTTCAAGTTTGTATTTTAAACACTTTAATTCTCAATATTCAATTATAATTTTGCTCGATACTTTTGGTTTCTTTCATCGCTGATGACATTTTCACGAGAATAAATTTATTTACTTTAATATTTTTATCAAATTATTAAAGAAAATAATTAATTTTTGATGATTTAAATTCTTAATATTAGCTCAAATAAACATTTGATATTTAGTAACTATAGTTTATACAACAAATTTTGTTTCAAATTATAAAAAGTTTACTCCTTCTGTTCGTCGAAGTGTTTGTATTATGGAAGTTTTCCAATTCTTCCCCCTCCCCCACACACCCCAACCCAATCTTATATTATTAAATATTTTGTAATTATTGGTTGTAAATATATTTTATATCTATATCAATTTTTATCTAAGCAAAATTGTGATCAAAGAATAAAACGAATAATATGTTCAATCTCACATGAATCTCATAGCATTTAAAAAGGGAATTGTCGAATCGGGATCAAGAACAAAGCAAAATGTTCCCTCTTTTTTTAATCTAGTTTATTGTTTTTAATTTAATATTGTTTTTCACCTAAACATTAGCATAGTGAAAAGATATCTTTTGAGTAAAAAAAACGTGCAATTAGAGATAATTCATATAGCATAAAATTTGGTGTATTTTGTCATAGGTCAAGTTTAATATTTATAGAAGGTAAAATTTTAATAATTTTAAAGCTTTAAATATAAGAATTTCAACATAATTCAAACAAGGAATGGATTTTATGAGTAATCTAATTTATTTCATCTTATAAATATTAGATAAATAATAAAATAATTTAAATATGAAATCCATGTAAACTCATATTATGCCTTAGATCTAAAAATTTTGGTAAACGTGAAAAAGTTATAATCATGTTATATAGTTGAAAAAAAAAAAGATAAAATTTTAATTGATTCTAAACTCCTATATATTAGTAATTAATACATATGTCAAATAAGGAGCGATTTAATAAAAAAATATTACTAGTGTAAATTATTCATGGTATGAAATTTAATACTCCTCCTAAACTTAAAAGGATAATTTTGTACTCCTAACTAAGGGTGTACAAAGGAAACCAACAAACCGCACCAACCCGATAATCCGAGTCAAACCGAGAAAAAAAATCCGACTATGGGTTGGTTTGACTTGGTTTGGTGTTGGAAAAAAAACCCGACCATAATTGGTTTGGTTTGGTTTTAACTAAAGAAAGTCAAACCGAAACCAAACCAACCCGACATTACATATATAGAAATTATAGATATATTTAATACATAAATATACTTATTGTGATGTAATTTATAAATATTTCAAGATTTCATAATTTTATTTTTTGAGGTATTATTTCAAGGTTGGACTTAGATGTAAGGCCCTGTAAAATCTTGTGCTCAAAACCTAGTAGCTCGTAGTGCCAACGTCCGAATATGTGTTAGGAATGTGTAGAATCAAAAGAATCAATTTTCCAGAAAATTTCCATTATACGGTCCAGAATGCGGTCGCAGATCAGCTATGCGGACTGCATTTCTGCTGCAGAGTGAAGCAGAAGATTGCCAAAATTGATGTTGAAAATGCGGTCCTATATGCGATCGCATAATCAATATGCGAACCGCATAATCATCGCATAAATTCCTCAAGGATTTGTGGAGGTTAATTCTGCAGTGCAAAATGCGACCGCATAAAAGGAATGTGGCCCAAGCAGACCCTTCAGAGTTTGGGTGCATTTCTTCGGTCCAATCTGCGGACCGCATTTCAATTCTGCGATCGTAGAATGCGACCGCAGATCTTGCTCGGGCTTCTATTTTTCTAAATTTTAAAACCCGACCCCTTTTTAATAAAGCACCCAACCCCTCATTCTTTAACGAGCTTCTGCACAAAATAAGAGAGAGGAAGAGAGGGTCTTGAGAGAGAAATTCATCTTCTCCAAAATTTGGTTCTTCAAAACCACCCGGGCCAAGAAATTTCAAGCTTATCTTCATATCCCTTTTTCTTACAGGTAAAATCCCTAACCCTTCTCATTGAATTTCTGGTTTAAACTAAGGGGGGAAGGGGGAGTTTCATGCATTGGTCCTTGAAAATAATGGTTGAAGTTACACATGCATGTCTACTAAAACCTAAAATTTAGTAGGAGTAATTAGGTGGGAGTAAAAACTTGTGCACGGAAGGGGTTAATAACCTAAATATGTCCGGATAGTGATTTTGGACCTTGAATTCAAAGATTATGGGTATTAATTTGTGCACTACATTGACATTGCTAGATTTTTGGTGAATTGGAAGTAGAAATTAAAAAGGAATTCAGCTCCAGGTATGTATGGCTAACTTTAACCTTTGTAATCGCCTTGTTTGTTGTCCGAATACTTGGTATGTGATATCTCCATGAATTAGTTGTGAAGTTAAACTCTTGTGAGCAGGATTTGTTTACTTGTGTGAACTATTTGTGAATTCATGTAAATATTGTGCCTTATGAGTTGTTGGTTAAGACATCCGATATGATTGTGCAAGTAGATGGCAATAAACCAAGTTGTGATTGTGAACGTGTTATGTGGTAAAAACTGTGGAATACGTGATAGAAAGGAATTGAAAATTGGTGAAATTGAAATAACTGTGATAACATCGTTTGTGGTTAGTCGTGGAAAACTATTGTTGTAATCTAAGTGGTACAACGTGCTGTTGAAAAAGATGGAAATGGCACGGATAGTCATATAAAACCCTTTGTGAGTTGTGCTATTGGTCCTTGAGATGTGTTGCTGTTGTTATTGAGATTTGTGGTTGTTGCTCTTGAAACTTGTTGGTTTTATCCTTGTAAATTATTATTGTTGTGATATTGTTTGTGAATTGTGATTGCTCGGTGGGATCGGGTTGCATGCCGCAACACGAAGTAATAAGGTGTGGGTTGTGGTGATAAGGGTGGCCGAGGTAATAAGGGTGGAAAGTGATCGATATCACTATTGAAATGAAATATGAGGACATTGTAAAATTGAAAATGTGGAAATGATAATGGGGGAAAAGGAGAGATTGTTAACTTGTTTGCCTTGATTGTTTCCTTGAGTCTATTCAATTGTTGCTTCCTCTATTGTTTGTTACTTGTGGATGGCTTGAGGTTACTCAGGGTAAAGTTTGTTATATATACCAGTACAATTCAAATGTACTGACGTCCCTTTTGCCGGGGGCGCTACATTCGTGTTATGATTGTAGGTGGATCCGCAGCAGGTACTCCAGCCCACCGATCGTAGCTTCCCCTTCGTCTTCCATCAGCTTTTGGTGAGCCCCATTTCTCTCGGGGCCTTGTGTGGCTCAGGCCGCTTGTGTCCGACGTTTTATTTTGATTTTGTGTAAGGTATAGCCGGAGCCTTGTTACCGGCAAATACTGTATTATCCTGTTGTACTTTTAGAGGCTCCGTAGACAATGGATGTGGGTTAGAAGCTTATGTATATCCATGTTTTATTTGTTGGACAACAAATTGGTAATTTCACTAACTATTATATATGTATGTATGTATGTATGTTTTGCGGGAAAAAAAAAAGTGTTCTAAATTAATGATATGGCTGGTTCTTGGAATATCGAGTAAGGAAAACATGGGGTATCACGTGGGTTAGGAAAGGCACTCAGTCCGCTTGACTGGGGCTACCCGGTCGGGCGCCGGTCATGTCCCACGAATTTGGGGCGTGGCATTAGAACTTTTGAATGTTCCAATAAGTTTTATAGCCATTAACATTAGTAAATTAAATAGTGCTAACAAAAGTCCAAACCAAAATCAAATCAATGTTAATGCTAACAAAAGACATTTAATTCAATATTANAAAAAAAAAAAAACTACTGTGAAACCTTCCTAGTTTGAATAAGTTTGTAAAAATTTGATTAACCAGAAAAAAGCTCTTTTTTAATATATGTATATTGAAAGTAGTTGACATTCTAGAACTAATAGGAAATTGAAAATTAAAGTCGTAAATATTAGGTAATTAATTGACTATTCTAAATAGTATGAAGTTAATTAAATGATTATTTTTAAATATTAAAAAAATTAATCAAATAATTATTTTGTATAATGTAGACTTTATTTTAAAAAGATAAAAAAGGTGAAAAAAACAGGTATGCTACCTAAAAATAACATATGCATAATGTAAATTAGAAGGTGATCATGACAAAAGTGCAAAACTACTTCGTAATAGATTAACTCAATTGATACTATATGTAAGAGCTATATTTGCGACGGAACCCAATTGTGTTATCAAAAAAGGTGTGCTAGAGAAGTTCTAATTCATACAAATTTTAAAATATAACTCATAAACTAACTTTTTTTCTCTTAACAAACTGCCTAGGACTAGATAACGAAAAAACAAAACCCAATAATTAATGTCACCTTAGTTTCGGGGATTCGTTTTGCCAAATTTTTTTTTTTTTTTTAAGGAGTAAAACTTCCATAAAAAAATCCGACTCGGTTTGGTTTGATTTGGTTTGGTATTGAATAAAAAAATCCGAACCAACCCGACATATAAATATATAATTTTTATATATATTATTTAAGATTTTATATAAAATTTTCTTTAAAAATGTCTAGAAGTATTTGGAATTCTCTTGCAGGATATAAATTTGAATAGAATATGAAGTGTTCCATATTTGTTGACTTTAAATAATATGTTGTATGATCAGTTTCTTATCAACTGGTACTAGAATACGTCTATCTCTTTGTTCTTACATATTCATATCATATGTTCAGATGTATTAAATTCTTATATCTTTTTCGAATGTGAAGTGGTTATTAATATTTAGGTATCATATTGATTTTTATGTTTAATTATTAAATTCGGATGACCTGAAAGTGTACATCAACGAAAAATTATTGTCAGATAACAAAAAAAAATTATTATGTGTTAACTAATGGAATTCTCGCATAAGAATATTTTAATTGATAATATGTTTGTCAATTTTTTATATTTTTACTAAATAGATGTATACATATCAAACATTTAATAAAGTAAGATTGAAATAATACGTAAGTAACAAAAAATCCGAAAACCCGAAAAACTCAACAAAACCGAACCAATCCAAACCGATATAGTTGGTTTGGTTTGGTTTTGATAAAAATCGAACCAACCCGGTCCATGTACACCCCTAGGTAAAATTATTATGTTAGTCTTAAATATTAGGAAAGTAATTAAATGATATGCCTAGACAGTGACGGAGCCACATGTACCAAAGGGGTGTCAACCGACACCCCTTCGTCGGAAAATTACACTGTTTAGCTAGGTAATTTTTTAAAATATGTATATATACTATATAATGACACCCCTTGATTTGTTGGTGAGTTTGTTTTTTAATAATTTGACTTCCCTTAATAATATTCCTGGCTCCGCCAGTGTGCCTAGATATTAGTGAAATAATCAATTGACTATTTTGTCCAGTATGAACTTTATTTTAGAAGGAAAAAAAAAACAAAAAAATATTTCGCTAAGGATGTTCGTACTTTTAATATAATACTATAGATTATGGATATTATAATAAAATATGTATTTAATATATTATTTCTTAAGAAAAATACAAAGTTTATAGTAGATAAGTAAAATTGTTAGAAGGGGGAGGGAGTAAAATTTATTGTTTCAAAATGATTGAAACAGGAGCAAGTAGTGGGAGCAATAATCAAGTTGTAAGTATTGGGAACTACGTTTGAGTTATGAGTTACTCTATTATAAAAGGTCTTTTTATACAAATTAAGTTTCTCTATTATTTTTTCGAAAGTTGCCTTATTTTATTTACAATATCAGTTACTTAATTACTATCTGATTATTTTCAACCAAAATTATTTTTTCTGAAATACATATAAAAGCTTATTTAACTGTTCATTTTGATATGTTACATTTAAATTTTTTGACAATGAATATTTCCTTTTTTAAATGAGAAATATCTCAATTATGTAATTACCAATCATGCATACAAATATGAATTAAGTAATTTGGTTGTAGATTTCATTTTTGTCGTTTATTACAAATATTATTTTACTTATACGATACTCTTCAGAAGAGATAAATAAAAACTACTATTGCAATAAATCTAAAAAAATAGCACAAAATATATTTGTAAGACTAACCTTTTATTGAAATTATAAGGTTATATTAATATAATTGATCATTTTCCTGTTGTTGTTGGCAGTCTTATGATAAATAAATAAGTATTTGAATTTATTGAATTATGTAAAAAAAAAAAAAAAAAAAATTGGTTTTTCACGCGGTGATATACATTGCGAAGACTAACATTGAGGGACGCTCTTTAACAAAGATGATTAGTCCCCAACTCGAAATCTTTGATTGAGAAGGAAGAAGTAATTATCACTTAACCATAACTAGGGGTGTTCATAAAAATCCGAAAAATCGAACCAAACCGAACACCAAACTAAACCGACAAAAAAAATGCTTTTTGGTTTGATTTGATTTTGGTTTTGAATTTTACAAACCGATCAAATTTGGTTTGGTTTTGGTTTTAATAAAAAAATAACAGAAAAAGACCGAACCAAACTGACTATAGGAGTAGCTATTTTAAATTTATTTTTATACAAATTTTCAAAAAATTTATGGTGCATGTTAAACGTTTGCACTTTTTTACCTTTATATTCTAATTTGATTAGTAGTTTTCTTTTATTAAGTGTAAGAATCCATTTCATGTTTAAAAAAATATATTTTTAATTGAGACCTTAAATTATTCATCACTATTTGATTCAATTATCATCAATATATTTTAGTAAATAATAGATTTCTCAAAGGGCAATTGATTTGATAGTGTTACGTTGAAAATATGGTCTGCGAAATATGTGTTTGGTAGTGTATGTCTTATATTTAAGAAAAAACCGACAAATAATCGAAAAAACGGAAAACCGACAAAACCTGACATAAACCGAATCGGAAAAAAACCGATATAATTAGTTTGACTTGATTCTAATATTTGAAAAACCGACTTACCTGATTTGATTTTTTTTGCCGAACTTTGAACACCCTAAACCATAACCTTTGATGGTGAATTATGTAATTATACAAACTAGTTGTAATATGAGTAATTATAATTAGTAGAAGAGTCTGTTATTGTTGTGATTAGTGGACTCACTAAAGGTAGTGCATATTCTTATGTTGGCTCCACTCCACTTTCTCTCCATATTCCCTCTTTTTTCATTCATACTCTCCTTTTTGTAAGCTATGATGGATTCTTCCAAATGCGGGTCTGGGTCTGCTTCTGCTTCTGCTTCGGTAAAAACTCCCTCTCGTTCTTTTTACCTTTTTCCATATGCCTACTCCTTTGATTCCTAAAGCTTTTTGATGTTTTTGAGGAATCCCTTTTTTCCTATATGTCTTTGTTTAAACTATTTCACTGATAAATTACTCACAATATTTTCGACAAAGAAGGGTTTTGAAGATAAATGCATGTAACAGTGTTTCTTTGTTTTTTTTTTTTTTTGGTTGAATTTATTTTGATTTTGGGTTGTTGGGTGTTTAAGAGACAATGGTGAATAGACTCTGTGTGTGTGTGTGTGTTAGTTCTGCAATCTCTGCTTCTATAGTTTCAGATTTCCCATTTGATTATAAACTCTGTGCATCCGTTTTCGAAAGCAATGTGCTCATCATATGCTTTCCTTTTTCATCTCCACTTTGCAAAACACGTAAATGTGATGTTGGAACTAAGAAGGGGTGAATGGAGAGTGGAGGAATTTTTTTATTTTTTATTTTTAATTTAAGGGAGAATGTCCTTGAGCCGAGGGTCTATCAGGAACAATGTCTCTGTCAGCAACAATGTCTCTATCTTCACAAGGCAGGGATAAGGTTTGCGTACACATTACGTTCCCCAGATACCACTTGTGAAATTACACTGGTTTGTTGTTGTTGTTTGTAATTTAAGAGAGAATGTGGGGGCAGGGGAGGTTTTTAAATTACATTTTTTAGTGGGTGCTTTGCTCAATGCTAAGTTTAATGTCAAGGAAGAATTGGGTTCTTAGTTGGTTTTGTGTAAAGTGGCCTGAACTTTGGGCCAAACAAAATAAGGCTATAAGAAAAAGCTTATGCTTTGTCTCAAGGATTACTCACCACCATTTTCCTCTTTTTTATTTTGTGTTTAATTGATTGATTTTTTGAAAGGGGCTAAAATAGAAGGTCTCATTTTCATTTTGGCATATTGGATTCTAAAACAGAGAATTTCTGTGAGTAAATATTAGGGGAGTACAAACATGTATGGATTCTTTCTCTGTGTATCTATATTTGGGGTTGATTAGAGTTTTTTAAACTAATTTTATGCTCTATTTCTATACAACAACAACAATTATGCCTCAATCTAGTATTGCTCCCCCTTGCCTGTCGAGGTAGGCTTAATGGTCGAATCTCATAAATTCATGTGATAACCTTTTGACATATTCCTAGGACTTAAATTTTGCCATTTTGGTTTGTGCAAGATTTAGGAGCTTCAAGTTTCTGACATTAGAATTGTTTGAGGACAATAAGATAAATTCACCAATGTGGTTATCGAAAAAGAATATCTTCATCCGCACTTGTTCATCGATTTTACCAATTTAGTGCTCACTTGCATTTTCTTTTTCTTTCTCAGAGAAGTGTTTGTCTCACATGTGGGGATGAAGGAGATGCCAAGCTTCTTATATACTGCTTCAAGTGTCATGATTCTGCTGTACACCAGTATGTTTCATCACTAAATTAGTATTCAATATTCTATATATCTATATCTATATTATATTAAAAGCACGAAGGCCCTTAGCGAAATGTCATTTGCCTTTTATACCCGTTAAAAATATATTTATATTGAACAAAATAATAATTTAACTTATTTTCCTAATATGTAAGAATAGTCATTAATTCTTTTTCTAATACTAAAAATAGCCATTTAATTATTTTTCTAATATTTAGAACTATTAGAACTTTAATTTGAAAAATCATAATATTCATTTAACTATTTACCTAATATTTAAGATTTTGATTTGAAAAATCATATTTCCTTTTTCTAGGTTATGAGTACTTTTTTGGGTTATGAAATTTGACGTTTAATATAGTCCTTATTTTTTTTCTTCTTTTTTAGAACTCTTTTTCTTTGTGTATACAAATACTTCTATATAAAAAAAAAGTTAGTATTCCACGGTCTTCATCATCATAGGTTGGCTTTCGTTATTGGGTCTCTAGCTTTGTGAATTTGCAAGTTTTCTTTATTTGAGGAAAAATATTATATATTTATTTGTGCTTGAATTTTTGGCTTTTTAATTGTGATCATTATTTTGTAGGTTATGTTTAACTCTCGGTATACGATGAATAAGTACTTCAACTATGTTAGCATGCATGACTCTTCTAAGATCTGTATGTTAAATTGAATAGAGAAAGTCTTTTTATTCTTATATAAGTTATTTTATTGTAATTTGTTGATTCATTTGATGGATCGACTGTTTGGGTGATTGAGTCGAGTTTCTTGGTGTTGAATTTTCTTCAACTATTGAATTGACATTAGTTGTTTTTACTAATTATTTATATTACGTGCTTGACATATTGTACAGATCCATTAGTTACAAATAACTATCTTTTTTTGTCTTTGTTAATATGACTTCTTTTTAAAAAAGAACTGTATGTTGACCGACTTCAAGTACCATTAGTACAAAAAAAGGGTGACCATAATATATAAAATTACTTCTTCTCTATATTTTTGATGTCGTATATTAGACAATATTTATGCGATATGTTTTATCGCACTTATTTCGTTAATTGTTTTGTGTCATATATTAGGTAAGTTTTTCACCGAAGGCTATGCAAAAAATTTAAAATTGCATGCAACAAAATTATGTTGAGGCTAACATTAAAAAAGGAGTTGTTGCTTTGTCAATCATACACTAGAAAAGCTTTTGAAAGCCAGCGCAATACTTGCATAATTCAATTGGTTCAATAAAACTATGCAAAGATTATGAGGAGAAAGTTATACTAGAGTATCAACATAGGAAAAGAATGAAAAGGAAATATTTTTCATTTAATCATTGTATAGCATCACAAGATGTTTTGAACCCACTGAGTTACTAAATAACATAGATCTTCCTCATTCTTTTGGGAACTTGAATTATTTCTTTATTATTTAGTTTATAACTCAAATACTTTTGCTAATAATATTTATGTGATTTCTATAAAAATCTGTACTTACCAATCTATATTTATCTATATCTATACTATATTAAAAGTATGAAGACCTTAGCGAAATGTCATTCGTTTTTCTTACCCTTTAAAATTAGATTTCATACTAGATAAAATAGTAATTTAATTATTTACCTACGATTTTGAACTTTAAAGTCAACTAAAACTATGCTTATTTAAGCTTTCCTTATTTGAATTTCTATATATAAATTCCTACTCTAATATTAGGACATTAAAATTAATTACAATTTACCTTATATAAAATTAAACAACTTCTTTATAATGTGTTGCTTTTAAAACATACGAACTACAAACATGCATATTTGAATTTGATAAAGCAACTTCAAAGTTTCATTCGATGTACATTTTTCTCCTAAATTAGATATACTAAACTATTTTATATGTCAGTTTTGTATAATTATTTTTTTGAAAAATACTTTTGTCGTTCAAAGTGTATTTAATGTTTTGACTATTTTTTAAAAATTATTTATTCATTAACTTAGGAAACACGCGCGTACCATTGGACTAGTTTCCTTAAATATGGTTTCAGTACAACATAATACAACCTATGCACTGTTATACATTGATACACACAAATGTTACCTTCTCAAAAAAAAAAAAAAAAAAAAATCTAGATATTTCCCGTGGATATAAGCAATTGAAATAGGTTAATATCAGATATTATCGTTTTTCTTGGGCAGTTACTCATCAGCCTAATTCTTGCCTAGTTTTGTGACTGCAAATGTTTGTTTCATGTTATTCTTTTATTATTTTCCATCTCATTGAGTGGCTTATTCTTTGTTTCTACCTACCAAATTCTGCTTGTAGAAAATCACAATGTTGTATTTTCTCGTAGTCAACAAGGCCAGTTGTAGTATGGTTTTCCTTTCTTTCAACCCTTTGGATACTATAAAATATAACTCGTACTGTCACGCCAAATTAAGAACTGATTAAAAGTCATTGTACTCTCTTCTAAATAGGGTAATCTTTAGCTCCACGTTCCTAAGATCATAAGTTTTCTTTTCCCCTTTCACAGAGTCTAGCAAAAATTCTGATGAATGTTTTTGGTCGATTGGAAACAGCCTCTCTGCCCTTTCTGGTAGGGGTAAGACCTGTGTACGTATTACCCTCCCCAGACCCCACTTTGTGGGAATACGCTAGGTAGTTGTTGTTGTTGTTTTTGGTCTGAATATTCCCTTCTGTTATTGGATGCGCATCTACATGTACCTCTATTTGGTCTGCATATTTGTCATGCTGATATTGCAATGTGCATCTAAATGTTCCTATATTTGCTTCAATATCACACTAGAGACTCTGAAAAAGATTATTAAATCTGCAGGAGTATTTCATTTTGTTGTTCTTTACTTCTGCAGCTATTGCCTAGAAACATTCTCTGCTGATGATGACAGTATTGATTGGATATGTTGGGATTGTGCTCCCAAAGTTGCTAAGGTCGAAGGGTTGAGAAAGAGTGAACGGATAACTGTGCGAAATATTCGTGCTGTTGATGGTCGAGTGGAATGGAGAAGAAAGCTTAACAGTTGTAAACTAAAAGCTAAAAGATTAGATAAGGCTAAACATGACGCAAGTGGAGCAGTCCAATCAGCTTCTACCCATAGTCCTTTTCTAGTTTTGCAAAAGGAGAAGCCTCCATTTTATGAAACTAAGGAAAACAATGACACTGTAGAACAGTGTGGAGATGTATGCTATTCTGAACAGCCAATTGAATCGGTGAAAGCAGGGCACACTCCACTAGTAGGAAAATACCAGGAGACTTGTTGTTCAACATTGAACAAAGAGGAAGGTGGAATGGTGGAAAGAGCTCAATTAAGAGGTGACTCTTCTCTGCAAGATCCAAAGAGTGCTCAGTCGCCTACCAAAATTGGAAAACAACAAGATATGAGAAAGCCAAGGAGGAGGTTTGTCGTTTTTGATGATGACAGTGATTCTGAGGGAGAGGGTGGGGCAATTGGTGGAAAATTTTCTTCTTCATTCTCTGATGAGCATTATTTTCCACTCAACAATTCATATAATGAACCTGAACTAGAATCTGTGAATTATTTGCCTGCACAGCCAATTATTGAGCCCATTTGGAGGTAACACTTTAACTTCCACTGCTTTAGAACACATACCTCACTTTATATTTGCCTCCCTATAAAAGGCTTTTTCAGTGATCGCCACAAGCACTTAGATCTTTATTTCCTTTTCTAGACGATTAGTTCTCTCTGCTATTGCCTCTCCACCCCTCTTTCTCCAACTTCTTGGTGCAAACTTTTTATGTTGTTTTCAAAAGAAGAAAACAAAGTATCAGTTGGATTCTTTTATGAATTCAAACGAAAAAAAAAGATTTCTTTATTCACTGTGTTTATTTTAACTGTAGGGGATGTTTTCTCTTCAATAGAGAAAGTGAAACCAGTATAAATATCGTAGCTCATATATCAGACAAAGCCTGTGAAAAGGCAGCTAAAGCAGCAAAGGGGCTTCCAATGAATCTTGATGTGAAAATTCTGGCCAAGAGTGATGTATGGCCGAAGAGTTTCCTGAGGTCGCCACCAACAGACAACAGTATTGCTCTGTATCTCTTTCCCGAGCTTGAAAGGTAACTTCTTATTGTGATTCACTCATTGAACATTATGATCTAGATGTTCTGGAACTTTGTCTGATAATACTGTGTTAAAGTGATGAAAATGCTTATGATGCTCTATTGGAAGAGGCAATTGAAAATGATCTCGCAATGAGCGCCACGATTGATGACTTGGAGATCTTGATGTTTTCATCTCGTGAATTGCCACAGAAACACTGGAGTGAGTGATGAATTTCTGCCTCCCAAGTCTTTAATTGCTTCCCACTGAGCCAAGACATCAGCAGTATTCAAACACTTAATAAACCTTCAACTTGCAGGGATTCGTCGAAAATACTATTTGTGGGGCGTGTTTAGGCGCAAGCAACGTTCACGTTAAAATATACCGATTGCTAACTTTGTTGCGCAAACTAGCAGCACCCTGGATGCGGCTCTGAGCTATCAACCTAATGAAGTGCAAGGTGCAAATACAGATAGTCCACCGGCCCAGAGTTTCATGAGTCCCTTGAGCGTATTGGAAGGTGTGAATTCTGGCAGTCCTCGGGACCACTTTACAAGTACCTTGCGCTCCTGTTCTAACAGTATTTCTACAAAAGATTCTCCTTGCCATCCTGAGAGTAGACTCAATAGTATGGAACGTGGGTGCGGTAGGAATTTGGACACAAAGAACCAAGATGGTGAACAGCATGACAAATGCAGAATACAAGCATCTGATATTTATGTCTCTACACAAGGAAATGGACTAGGTGATGAGTTTGGTCCTTTCTTGGAGCCTTTTCAATTGAAAAGTTGTCTTTCATTTGCAACAAAGGGTTGTTGTTCATACCTGTACAGCCCTCTTGGTCACCATTGGTGACGTTGGCCTTGATGATTTTGATTTTCTGATTACAGTAGAAAAAGTAGCTAGAATCATATGATGCTGCTGGTACAGATTATACCAAGTGTTTTGTCTATATTGTTAGTTATAGCTGGCTTCTTCAGAATAGTTACTGTGTATTGCAAATTTTCCTTGTATGTAGTACTTGTATATTCTAGACGTGAGTTTGGCTTTCAATCATTTTATATCACCTCAGCTCGACGTTGTTAATATAGGGTCAAGCATCGCTTTCCTAACGAAAACTTCCAGATGAAAGTATATTCCTTAGAGGAAAACTCATGGAAGCGTTTGAGAGGTAAAACAACAACAATCTGGGTAAGGTAGTGTGTACGCAGATCTCACCCCTACTCCAAAGGAGTCGGAAAGTTGTTTCCAATAGACTCTCGACTAAAGAAGATGAAAAGAGACAGTGGCCTAGTTATATCAGAGTAAGCAAGAAAGAAAGAGAGATAACATCAACAACGTAATAACTAGAAAATAGAGCGACGCAACATCAACAACGTAATAATAAGAAAATAGAGGACGCAACAGTAACAATGGTACAATACTACAAACACAATATAGTAATATGGATACAACAAGAGCCACTAGCACCCCAAGTTACTACACTATCGGACTAGTCTCTTACGACCTAACTTGCAGTCCTAAAGAAGTAATATGGACACAATTGAAGCCACTAGCAGCCTAAGACAAACACTCGCTAGCCTCTTACTCCCTAACCTACAACCTTAATGTTCACCCTCCACAACTTCCTATTATGGGACATGTCCTCAAAAATCTGAAGTCACACCAGTCCTGCCTGATCACCTCTCCCCAATATTTCTTTGGCAGCCCTCTACCTTTTCTCACACCCGTCAAGGCCAGCCATTCACACATCCTAACCGGAGCATCCATGCTTCTCCTCCGCATGTGGTCGGACCATATACTTTGGAAGTTTGAAAAATCATATGTATCAACGAACGACCTTCAATCGCTTAGTAGTCCTTGAACTAGAAAATGGCTATTCCTCTTAATTGGTGCATTAGGTATCTCATTGATTAATTCACGACTGACTTTGTCAAATTTTCTTTCTCATTATTTCCAACTCTACCTAAAAGAGAAACAAATTAAAAGCCAGTTGTGAGAATTTATCAATATGAGATGCACTCTTGGAATTTATCAAACTCCAACAGTCCGTCTCTGAAAAATATACTCCCATCTGAAAATTTTACTAGGAAAGCCAGGTTTGGCACTTACATGAATAGTTTTGAAATCAGACCATATACAACGTCCATACATGAATGATGTATTATAACTATATATATATATATATATATATATATATATATCGCACTGAATTATTCATGATAGGGCTATTATATAATGGGATTTAACTGTAATGACTTCTGAATTCATAAGTTATTTAATCTTCCCAAAATCTATAGATTAATGTGCATCAAAAGTCAGAGCCAATCACGTTATTTGTTAAATTTATTATGCTGTAGATAATTCACTGCATACGTTTGACCTACTTGATTAATCTTAAAATCATATATATGAAACTGGAAAAGGAGAATAAATGGGGATTTATCAGTTTTGGAGAAATAGAGAATCAGGATTGTGATTTTTTCAGTAAGTTATGAAATACACACTTGTTAGTTTCATAAACCCAACTAATTCAAAATGCTTTTAAGTATTACCAACAATTAGGATTATTAAGTGCTATCATAAAACTTCGTATTAATAGATAAGAGGACTAATTAAGAGCCTGCTTGTATTGACTTTAAAAAAGTATTTTTTTAGCAGAAATAGCTTTTAAGCCAAATAACAATAAAAGTATGATCCTCGCTATCCAATTTATTAACTCTGAAAATGAACTAAAGAATACCATTTACTGAAAGTGCTTCATAACTGGAACAAAGAGTTTATTGCAAAATTTGCACCACATTATTAGTTTTTTCCAGATCAATTCTAATGTACCTAGGCTTTTTCCTAAATATACATTTTTTTCAAATCTTAGACTTCAATATCCACAACTCTAATGTCAATTTCGGTCTTCCCACACAATGACTAGCTGAGATGTCACATAATATTGGCCACTTAGGGTGTGTTTGGTACGAAGGAAAATGTTTTCCTTGGAAAATATTTCCTGAAAAATTGGATCTTTATAGTTCTTTCTTTGACCGAAATGTTTCAATTGTGAGCATCTATCATCAAAGGGTGTAGTGGGATGATTGGAATCCGTTTATCTTCGAGAAGAGGTCTCGAGTTTGAGTCCTTAGAATGAAGAAGCTTTCAATAAAGCAGTTCCTGGGAAAACCGAATTAATTTGTTGGGCCAGTGATATATATATATATATATATATATATAATGCTTAAACCAAAAAAGGAATAGTATATCTTTTTTATATGTTCAGACTGTGAAAGGAATATAGAACATAGTCTTCCACACTACAGATAAACCACTCAAAAGTTGCAAGCAATCCTCCATAAAAAGGGAGACTTGTTTTTTTTTTTTTTTTTTTTTTTTTTTTTTTTTT
>MU787785.1:18471-29449 GCA_026770625.1 Nicotiana glauca | reverse complement strand
AATTTTTTTTTTTTTTTTTTTTTTTATTTTTTTTTTTTTAAATAAGGTAGCTTACTAACTACAACAGGTAGGTAGTGTAAAAATTATTTAGTCGATGTATATAAATTAAACTAAATTGATATATTTTGATGAAAAAGGAGTAAGTTGAAACTCAATGCCTTGTGTCTCTATGTACATCAGTTGAAACTCAATTGTCTGAAAGATGTCACAAAACCTCCAAATCATGGTTTAATATGATAACTGATTTGATTAATGAGATCAAGAGAGAAAAAATAGTGGCAGGAGCATGAGAGATATTCTTTCTCATTGCATTGGTGAAGCTCTGATTTCTAAGTGATCGCAACTGCTGAATTTAATAATCAGTAGTCCAAAATAGAAGGACTAGGAATATAACAAAGGCACCCAAACCCCCTTTGCCGAAAAATTACACTATATAACTAAGGCAAAATCTGTTTTTTTACCTCTATATACAATTCAAAAGTGTAAATTAGTGGTTAAAAGGTCATAGGTTCAATTCTCACTAGATACAAAAAGATTTTTTGAACACCCTTCGTGAAGACGCCGATGGTTAAGAATTTTGTGAAGATCACTATAACTTGCATAATTATGGCAACCGTCAGCATTCTAATGAATCACCATTAAGACTTGCCCAAGAATTTCTGACCAGTGTGCTTAAGATTCTGACGGGAGACTATGTTTACAAGATTTTTTTTTTTACCAGGGTCAGAATCTAAACGGTGGCATCAAAATGATCCTATTTGTCTCATTCTCCCCAGGAAGAACTCTGTGGGCTTTAATAACTATAAATACTCGGATCGTGTGTCAATCACATAATGAATCTCCAAATAAGCCCCTGAATCTTGGTGGTCGATCATGTGGTACTTATTTCAAGGAGAAAATCGTTAGATATGCAAACAAAATCCTACAGTAGAAATTGATAATTACATATAACTTGTAGATTTACCCCTCAAGATATGAGGTCTTTTTGGGAGCATTGTGCATGGTCGGCCCAAAGCAATAGTATCATATCATATTAAGGGTGTCTTCGTATTGACTTAGCCCAACAATTCACAGCTTAACGTTAAAGAAAGACGGGAGTAACAATAAAGATGTCGAGTAAAATTTTACCAGTGGGAACAAATGTTACAGAAAAATCTAGGATGATTTGCACAAATAGGACACTTTGGTGCCACTCTTGATTTTTTGACCCCGCATGCCCCTTGGACAGAACTTCAAGTTTAACAAATGTTGTCCTCACTTGCCCCATGAGCACCACTTTGACTTTTAACGTTAGCAAGCGGGGTCAAAAATCAAGACCTTCCATTTTCAAGGTCATTGGGTGTAATTTTCAGAAAAATCTGAAGTAACAGAACAAGCATCTCCTATCCAAATTAGTATGGAGGTTCAGTGCAGGACAAATTAAGAGGGATAGGTAGAAGCAAATTAAGGCTAAATATGGCATGGAGAGGGAATAGTATGCCGTCCATCCAAATATACATTATGGCATGGCTTTAAGGAAACACGTTAAGAATTTGTGTAATGAATTCTGCAATTTGGTGAAGCTGAAAGTGGTGACTGCAAAAAAATCAAATTTTTGGAAGATAGCTGATTGGAAGTGCTCCTCTTAAAGACACTTCAACTGAACATTATGGTCTTGCAATTCGTAAAATGGAAATGCTTGGGACACACGTTTGAGTACAAGTTTACTGTTTACATGACTAGAAATTGTTAATAGTAGCAGCGACGGATCCAGAAGTTCATACAAGGGGATTCAAAAAAGTATTAAGAATGTCACACCTAGTACTTGACTTGCGATCTAAAGTAATTTTTGAACCTCTGCGCCATTACACTAAACTTTTCTTATGTCAAGGAAATTCAACAGTTTATACAAAAGAAATATTTCATTTTCGCCCTATTTGCGCAGTAAAATTTTACGGAATTCAATTGAACCCCCTTGGCTCCACCTACCTAGACCCCTAAACAATTTTGTTAGAAAGCTAGAAGGCCTATTAATGCAGAGAGTAGAAATGGAAATGATTTGAACATATGTTTTAGAAAAAGCTTACATGATATGAATTGGGAAGGGTACTTCAATTTTATGGAAAGATAGAAGAGACTCACCTTAACACTATGGTCTTGCAATTTGTAAGGCAACCAATGCAGAGAGTAGAAATGGAAATGCTTTGAGCATATGTTTAGAAGAAATCAGAATCTGATTCTCTTATGGAACCAGATAAACTAGACAAATTCTCAGTAAAGTTATATTACAACATCCAAATCAGCACATGCACAATAGAACTGATTTGGACTGGGAAATTAATAACAACAACAAACCCAGTGCAATCTCACAAGTGGGATCAGGGGAAGGTAAAGTGTACGCTGACCTTACCCCTACCGTATGACATTAGAGAGGCTGTTTCTGAAAGACCCTCGGCTCAAAAAAAGTAAAAATAAAGCAATAAACGGGCAATAGCAACAATAAGGTAATAAGTCACGGAACCAAATGGTGCAACATGCAATAACAAAGATCTAAGAATACGACGCCATCAGAAATGAGCCAATCCTATTGGAAGTAACGATACACCGTGTAATAGCAAGGGGCTATGAATAGGGACATACAAGACTAGTAATGATACTACGGGAAAGACTAGACGAAACTCTAGACTGTCTGTCAACCCACAACCCTAGTCCTCGACCTCTACACCCTCTTATTGAGGGTCATGTAATAAGCTGAAGTATAGCCATGTCCTGCCTAATCAGTTCACTACAATACTTCTTAGGCCTTCCTCTACCTCTCCTCTGACCCGCAATGGTCAACCTCTCACACCTACTAACCGGGGCATTAGGGTCTCTCCTATTCACATGTCCGAACCATCTTAACCTCCATTCCCACAACTTATCTTCTACCGGAGCCACGCCCACCTTGTCCCGAATATACTTATTCCTAATCTTATCCCTCCCGATATGTCCACACATCCATCTCAACATTCTTATTTCCGTTACTTTCAACTTCTATACATGAAATTTCTTGACTGGCCAACATTCAGCTCCATACAACATGGCCAGTCTAACTACCGCTTTATAGAACTTTCCCTTAAGTCTAGGTGGCACATTCTTTGTCACATAAAACACTAGAAGCGAACCTCCATTTCATCCATCTCGCTCTAATACGATGTGCGACATCCTCGTCGATCTCTCTGTTACCCTATATCACAGACCCAAGATATTTGACACTATCTCTCTTGGGGATGACTTGTGTACCAAGTTTAACGTCCATTTCTGCTTCATGTGCCCCAACACTAAACTTACACTCCAAGTATTCTGTTTTCTTCTTGTTCAACTTACCTTTAGACTCCACGGTATATCTCCACACCTCTAGCCTAGCATTAACACTACAACGCGTCTCGTCAATCAACACTTTGTCATCTGCAAATAACATACACCATGACACTTTTCCTTGAATGTGTCGCATCAACACATCCATTGTCAAGGCAAATAAAAACGGGCTAAGAGCTGATCCTTGATGCAACTCCATCGCCACTGGGAAATAATCCGAATCTCCTCCCACAGTCCTCACCCGAGTATCAACTCCATCGTACAAGGACTAGGAAACTAATCCAGAGAGGTAAAGCACCAGTAAAGGTGACCTGCTTTACTTGGATAACCACATGTGAAGCATGATAAGGGACGTCAATACATGAATTAGATGTTACACGTGCAGAAGCTGCGATGAGAACGTAGGATATCAGTTTCTACATTGTCATTCAGTTGTCCATTATAGCATCTGGTCTTGAACATTTTTGGTGTGCAATAATGATGCCTAAGAATGTTAATAGCATCGTAGAAAGTTTGACAGAGACAGGATAAGGAAATTACAGGTGCTTTGACATCGATGGACTTTGCTGATCTACGATTCTCATAAGGAAATCTAATCCTGAGTGAATAATCGAATTTTATAAGGAAAAACATCTGTAGCTGTAGAATCAGCAGCATTCAAAAGGTAAACATCCAAGATGCCTTTACATTAACCAAAAATGGCCAAGAATGGACAATAAAAGAAAGATTACCTCTAAAACTCTGTAAAACTGAGCCATTTGTGCTTAAAACAATTGTATGAGATTAAGGTCTACAAATGTCAATGTATAACTGAAAGTCACAATGTCACCTAGCAACTTAAATCTCCAAAACTGTCCGGACTCTGACCGCAATTTTCTCCTCTGTGGTGTATCTATCTCCATCTAAATGGCCACCATTCAGCTCTACACCTTGAAAATCAAGAAAAAGAAAAGGGGAAAAAAGGCTTTAACTTGAACTACTTGTATCGGTATTAAGAAGAAAGAATCT
Source organism: Nicotiana glauca (assembly GCA_026770625.1). NCBI lineage: Eukaryota > Viridiplantae > Streptophyta > Magnoliopsida > Solanales > Solanaceae > Nicotiana > Nicotiana glauca. The sequence goes on along the minus strand of MU787785.1, from coordinate 25,105 downwards.
CCTGATCCTAGGCTCACTAGGAAAGCTACATAAGGTAAAATTTAAACAAAATGATGTGTTGGATATTCATGCTCATATCCATTATAATCGTAGTACAACCGCTCTCCCTTGGCAATATCACGAACTGCAACCAAAAGAACGCGGCATTCACCATTTACATTGTATCTCACACATTTCAGGTTCTGCTTCTTCTTACCCTCCCTGCAAAAATTGGAATAGTCTCAAGAACAGTAGGCTGGTTATTTCAATTCTTATAAGATTTCTCGACATGATATGGTGGTTCAGCATATCACAGAAAGTAAAGACTTTAGAAAGCCAAGACATATGCTGGAGAAAAGATGGAGACAATGATTGAGCTTAAGGAGGTTAGGTTGAGCTACTGGCTTACGGTGTATGGTTATTTATGCCATTAATGAACCGAGTAATGTTTCCACGCTTATCAGGGCAGATAACGAGACTTCTTGATGGGTCACTTGCTAAAAGAAGGGTCATCATGCTATCACAATCGTCCTCCTGCCGATTCCTGATATAATCCACGTCGCCTGTGTATTCTGCTATTATTGTCAGGTCCTTTATAGGCCCATCAGCTTCTACAGTATAGCTGCATTAACAAGACAACTTTTACATTCCATGTGCAAATACAAAACAAACAGACAAGAAATGCACGAATAAACTAAGTTAACTACACGTACCCTTCACGGGAATCAAAAACTACCATGAGAGGAGGCCATTCGCCTCTTTTGCACATAGCTCTGCACTGCTCCAGGGTTTCAGTATCATCTTTTGAGAGAACCTGATACGAGAGGAAAACGTTGCATGCTGAAGTATGATCTAACACATTTATAACATTCAAAGAGCTATAGAATAGGCCGACCGACCATAGGACTGAGAGCAAACCTGCATTCCACCGCTTTCAAACTTAGCACAGTTAGCAGATCTAGGAGCCATATCAGGCATGTAAGTGAGCTCATCGCTGAATTCCATATTGAGAGCTGTCAGTGCAGAAGCAAGAGATGTCATTTGAACTAGCCTCCTGCGAGGATCTTCTGTTGGAGTAAATGGCAATATCCTTCTACGTCTCTTGTGGAAAACTAGTGAGCAGCGCCTCCGACGTTTTCTGCTATCTATTCACAATGTAAACAGGGAATTATGGAAAATAATAAACTAACAATACCTTCTAAAAGTATAAGTAAAAAAATTCAATGGCTTGCAAATGGATTACAAGGATCTCTTAGCAAAGTATATATACGGACACCTCTGAGATTAGAAAACAAATCTGCTTGCAATAATCTGTATAATCTCTTCTATACAAGTCATTAATTTACATTCTCCGAAACAGAATGACGAAAAATGCAGCATTATCACATGAAATCATGAAAAGAAGAAAAACACAAGGGAGTACAAGTGTAACTCATCTTAGTTTCGAAAGGAATATTTGTACATAGATCTTCATAGACAAGTGACGTAAGAACAGCTTTGACATTATTTGCTAAAAAAGGTCTATGATTTATAGCAATCTAAATGAAAATGGTCTAGTATAGGATATATATCTAATTGGATATCACTACTTAGCGAAGAGGAGCCTTGGCACAATGGTGAAAGTTGCCACCATATGACCAAGAGGTCACAGTTCAAGCTGTGGAAACAGCCTCTCGAAGAAATGCAAGGTAAGAGTGCGTACATAAGACCCAATGTGGTCAGGCCCTTACCGGGACATGTATAGCGGAAGCTCAACGCACCGGGCTGCCTCTTCTTTCGGGTAACATTACTTAGGAATAAGACAACTAAGGAAAAAATGAAGTGCAGCACTGACAAATGGCTCTTTAATGAATTGAAGCATCAGTGAATTGACAAGAATATGTTGATATTTTAACAAGCAATTTCTGGGCTGACCACTGCTAAGTGCTATCACACTATATATTAACTGAAATATGCAAATCATCCTTTTTTTTAATAAGGATAGATCATCCTTAATAAATTTGGTAAGTAGTTGCATGAATGCTTTCCGCAAGCATAGTACTTACCTCATACATGAGTGGTTTGGTTAAAGCATATATTAATCAACAGCCAACTAAGCCTCAATCCAAACTAGCTGCCGGATGTGGAGAAAACAGATTGCTCTACAGACAAGCACATACCATATTTGTCTGATCAGTGCAGAAAGTTGATCAAACAACACGGTCACTAAGACAGGTTAAACTTCTTTCATATATGCACAACTATCACAATGGTAACAGTCACGTTTTAGACAGTAGAACATCTAAGAAAGTAATCTTTTGTCTATAAAACCTGTTTTTGATTGAAAATTTTGTTCTGCAAGCAGAAACCTCCTGTGTTCAAAATCCCTTTTACTCACTAAGCAAAATAATGACTAGACTGAGATAAAATGACCATCCTTAATGCCCAGGAAACGACTAAAGAAAATACAAGCATGGTTATGATGTTGTAATATGTTAGCTTTATGTATAATTCAATTCAAAGGGATAACTTAAGAGAAGAACGATAACTTATTGTCACCTCAAAATAATTCAGAGATTACTCTTTTATTACTTCTTTTGCAAATCGCTATAGATTATCAAATGATATCAGACAAAAGCCATACTGCAAAGACAGAAAGACAATTTTTAGCAAAAATTCATTTGATCATAATGATAAGCTAATTGTAGGATTTTGATTCCACCATCAAATTTTGAGATCATTAATGTTGAATCTATACGTTATGCACACTTAGCTCATCGATCCACCAGCTCAAAACTAAAAACAATAACAAAAGAGAATATTCGAATAACTTTAGTCCGTATCAAAAGAGCAAGTGGGAAACAAAATCTAGCAACCAAAACATAAATTACATCAATTGGAAAAGATAACAAACATTTATTACTATATAATGGGATGATTTGCGCTTCCCTCTCTAGGTTTAAGAGTGAAAGTTTCATGTCCTCCTCCACACCCTCCTTTTGAGTACGCTTTTTTTAGTAATAGAATAATCGCAGCTCACATTTAAGTTTGGAGGGTTTAGTTTCCAAAACTAGCTAGATCGGCTATATGAATCCTCTGTCTCCATACTCTAACGACAAACTTAGTATTACAAACATACATCAACGTTAACCAATCCGCTTTAAACAAAACTTAGTATAACAAATGTACATAGACATCAACCGAACTACCACATTCGATCATGATCTCCATCGTGTTTACATAATGTATCCCGATATAAAAAATTACAACTTTTCATTTACCTTGAGCAGATGTACATTTTACCATCACTTCACTGCCTTTCTGAATCCCAAAGAAATCAACTATCTTCTTTTGTGAAAAACCTAAAAACCCATAAAAACGAAAGTAAACAAATAGTCCATTTTATCACTTACTTGATCACACAGTTTTCACTTATACATGATACATCAAAAACAGAATCATGCATACAAACACATTACTTATTTGATTCAGTTTTTAAAAAAAATCATCTGTTTACTTTTGTTTTTGTTTTTTTCGGTTCGTACTTTTGATTGTGCGATTTTGATCAACAGAGCAATGAGGACAATGCCAGGGTCCAATTGGAACGCGAACTACAATAGGCCGAAGGCATAACATATGAAACCCTTTGTTACATTTGTCACAGAGTAACAGCTCCTCCGGCCTTTCCCCTGAGCCACATTGCTCGCACATAACATCCTCGCCGTCATTGGCGTCGTCTTCGCTGTCGTCATCCGGCGGCAACTCCACGCGCTTCGCCACTCTCATGATCTCCTCCATCGACCTGAATTTCTTCGGTGGCGGCGATACCGATAACCTCGGCCGCGGACGCCGTCGCCGGCGGTAGCTCTCCGATGAGTCAGCTGAAGGACGGACCTTCCTTTGAGCTATCGGCCTCGATAACGCCACCGGCGACGCCGAGCTCGGTGGAGCCATTGATAATTAGCGGCGAAATGGGACACTGTTGGAAATAAAACTTTTCCGAGGGTGAATTGGGAATGAGGAATGATAGAGTCGTTACTTTTCAATTTCGAATTTCATTTTTTCTGATTAATTTAAACACTGTGAGGCCTTCTTTGTTTTTTTTTTATCTTTTGTTGCAGAGAGTGTTGTAAAAAAAAGGAGAAGCGAAAATGGAAAAGAAGGAAAGAGACGATACCCACCCACCCACGCAAAGCACCCACCCTCAAAACCCCTAGGGGTAGGAGAGGGGTTGCGGGAAATTAGGTGTGACACTGAATGACGTGGCGGGAGGTGATTGATAAGGGCTAATGTGCACTGTCCCAGCGCACGGAATTTAATGTGCGCATTATGCCGTGTTTCTAGTTTAAAACACTATTTAGCCGTTAAATGGGGCTTTGCTTTAGGCATTAGAGGAAACAACTGGGTAAAAGTGACAGATTTTTTATATTATTTGGGGGCTGAATGTAATTTGAGTAACTTGTTGTGCATTACTTGTGAAAGTTCTGATAAAATCGAACTGCAAAATGCAAATAGTACATCTAAAAATTCCAAGAGATTTTGGTCACATTTAAATTTTGTTATATTTTCTAATTTCTTTTTTCTTTCTTGTTATAGCTTACACGTCGAAGTATATCAAGTTTTGAAATTTCACCTTCAATTGATCCCCTAAAATAAAATAAAGATAGATGAAAGAGGCCCGCAAGGTAGGACTAATGCCGCATCTTACATCTCATGAATTTAAGATAGGAGGATACATATTCTGTTTATCTTACATGTACGTTGTTAAATTATTTTAAATGTTAGCGAAATTTATTACATAATAAAAGAAATTTGACTTCGGATTTTAGTAATACTTTTTTTGGTAAGAAATTTGACTTCTGATTTAAGTAATACTACTTTTTTGGGTAAGTAATTTGATTGTTATTTTATTTTTATTTAGCAATAAAGATTATGAATTAATTAGTTTTATTTAGAATCAAGTAAAAATCTATTTATGTAGAGAGAAGTCAATATAAGCAATCATAGATAATAATTTCAATATCCCCCTTCTTAGATTATAGTATTAACTTGTGTTAATAGTGAGAAATTCTTTTTTTATAAAATGAATGTTCAGCTAAACAAGTTTTTGATATATGATGTAGATTTTAAAAACATGTAAATATGGACAACACTTTGTAACATGATCTTATTAATAGAACAATTAATACTGAATCATGATAGTATGGACATTAAGGCACGAACCCTTTATGATATTGTCAATGTTGGCCAAATATGGTGGTGTACCAGGAAATAACAAAAATCGCTTTTCAAATATGTTCGAATATTAACCCTCGCTCATGATAAGTAAAATAACATTTACTTATGTTTCTATCAAGAAATTATTGAATTCAAATTACATAATATTATTGATATGATCATGCAACTTTGCATACTTTGTGAACTAGATGCAGATAGCAATGTAATAGAATGTGATTATAACAAATATCATTAATATCAACTTTTGATATTTATTTGGGGGCTGAGTGTAATTTGAGTAACTTTTTTGTGTATTACTTGTGAACTTCTGAGAAAAGCGAACTGCAAATGCAAAAAGTACATCTAAAATTTCCTTTATATGGAATGAAAGCAAAGAGATTCTGGTCACATTTTTTATTGTCTTATTCTCCCTTCGGACCAAAATAAGTGATTTTTTGGTATTTTTTTTGTAGTTTAAAATAAGTAATTTTTTCATATTTCAAGAATGAATTAATTATTTTTTTCCTATATTGTCCATGGAGTAAATAGTGTTGGAATATGTGTTAGGAGTGTTTATGTGAGATAGTAAAAATTAATATGGTCAATTTCATTGTTAATTAATGCAAAAAGGTGAATTTCTTAATTTGTGTGAAAACATTCAGAAAAAAAAAAAATCAATTATTTTGGACCGGAGGGAGTATTTTCTAATGTCTTCTTTCTTTCTTGTACAGCTTATATGTTGAAGTATATGTCGAGGAATAGAACGCGCCTCAAAACCGAACATAGGGCAAAATTCTAATTCTCAAAAACAACCTCATCACCATGAATCCAATCGGCAACGTGCAATCAGGAAATCAACAGGGAGTGCAGACTACACTCACCAACCCTACTGTCGACGAATTCCTCAATAAGTCAAGTTATTTGACTATGCTGGATGGTTCCGCGAAGGAGGAAGGAGAGACGTGCGACTGGAGCACAAGCCTTATGAACTTGTGGAAAGAAAAGCAAGAGTAGTATTCTCAAAGGAGGATGATGACTTGTTAGCAGAAAAATGCAAGTTGATCGTGGTGGGAAATTTCTCAAGAAACAGGCCACAGATTGACAAATTCAGTGACGAAGAGAATTTCCCGTTGAAGGGATCTATCAAAATTGGGGTGTATGATTGGAGGCATGTGTTTATAGATTTCAGAGATGAAGATGACTTTAAGCGTCTCTATAGCAAAAGATCGATCTAGCTTTGTGGTACGATCATGTGAATTGATAGGTGGACAAGAAAATTTAAAGCTGACATAGAGTCTGTATTGGTTAAAATCTATCCGCTACTGTTGACCTAATTGGGATCCCGCCTCGTGAGAGACGTCATGACCTGGTCTAAACCAAGTATCTAAAATACTCAGGTAACGACGAAAATAGTCGTGGTATGAAGGCGCATAGACCTAAGAATATGGCAAGGACTCCA
>MU787785.1:0-17707 GCA_026770625.1 Nicotiana glauca | reverse complement strand
GGGGGGGGGGGGGGGGGGGATTTGGAGCTTTTTAGGGTTTGGAGCTTTTTAAAACTTTCTCTTCTCTCTTTCTCTTTTCCTCTCCTCTCTTCTAAAACTTCCTTAGAGGGAAGGAAAGGATGCAAAAAGTTAATCATCCTCAGTACACCATGTAAATCGTTCTTCCCCATTGTATAAAAAAGGAAGAAATGAAAAATATCAAAAAGATTGATCGCTCTTATTTTATCTTGCTGATAGTTCTATGATTCGTTTTTAGATCTGGAGTTTATTATATTTGACTAAGATTTAACTCTTCATCTTCATTAATTGATTTAATCAAAATGGTCTCGATTCTTTTGATCAAACAGAGTCAACCTTAGCACCTATTTGGATGACGCTGCCAGAACTACCTTGGCACTATCACGAGTGGGCGGCAATTGAGAGAATCTTAGAGCCTATAGGCCCTTTGATCGCACTGGACAAGGCCACTGTGGCACGTACCAGACCGACGACTACCAAGGCTCAAGTTGAAATCGATTTAACAAGGCCAAGGATGAAGGAGATAGAGGTAGCCTTGATTGATAATAAGGGCAAACTGGACTCTTTTAACCAGGTGGTAGAATATGAAAACATGCACGATTTTTGCTTCTACTATAGGATGAAGGGATCCTGATGAACATTGTAGGCTACAACATCCTAAGGAGGAAGGAATCGGTGCATCAGTTGTGGTGAAAAATAAACAAAATGATAAAGGTGTAAGACAAGAGGAGGAAAAGTGGATAGAGGTGACTAAAGCAAAAAACGCCAAGAGGAACATACAGGGAATCAATAAGAAGCAACAAGTAATGACTGCTGAAGATTTTCAAAGGTCAACTTAGAGAATCGAACCCATAAAAACGTCGGTGATGGAACAAGTAATACAATAAGAAAGTCCAATGGAAGTTTTGCCATCTTCAATACCATTGGCGCTAGCTATCACGGAGGAAAAAAGCCCACAAAGAGGTTCGACGCAACTCCAAATTGCCTCTACCAAAAAGAAAAGAGGAAAGAAGGACAAGAAGCTAAAGAACATAGTAAAAATGAAGAGGAAGGCAAAACAAAAAATACTAGAACTATTCCAGAGCAGGTTGAAGAACATGCACTAGCTATGGAGACAGAGCTCCTTAATATGACACAAAAGCAGGTCAAGAATATTCCAACTAAGAAGAAAAAGAAATTCAAGTCCAAGATAACCCCCGAAGACTATCTGATGTGGAATGGCTCGAAGGTTACTCAGGGAACAAAACCTTTCCTACCCTTAACCTTAGGCCGGTGAAAATAAGAGGGAGAAGAATGAGTGCAAACTCAACACTGCAATCCCCATTGAGGTCCATACGCTTACACCAGTAAAATTACCAACACAAGTGGCAATGAGGTCAAAAAGCCAAAGAGAACAACACATGAGACGTCAAGCTGAGGATACAGACATGATACCATAAACGCAATATAGTGACTCACAAATGCTGGATGAGATATAGGAAAGAATAAAATCAGATGATGAAAACTTGCGAAGGCCACATAGGGCCTTTGCTTTTGAGGATAATACAGAAATAACGTCAAGTGTTCAGGATAGAATAACAAAATTCAACAACCTCTCACCAAGAGGTACTCAGGTCCAAGATGGAGCTAAGGGTTGGCCATCACCAAGATCAATCAAAAATAACAAAACAGGAACAAAAGCTTCTACCCCTAATGTTTCTCATGATTAACACAATTTCATGGATCATAAGGGGCATGAAATCCCAACAAGCCTTTGAGAGGCTTAAATCTCTAAAAACACAATACAAATTACCCTTTATTGCCTTACAAGAACCTATGATCAGGTCTTCAGAAATAAAAAGATACAGATATCGGTTGGGTATGCAACACAATTACGACAATTGTAACAACAAAATATGGATCTTTTGGGCATCAGATGTGGGTCCAAATGTACTAGAGGACACAAAACAACAAGTTACTTGCCAAATTTTAGTTCCAACAATCAATGATACTCGTACATATATCAGTTATATATGCCAAGTGTACAACATTGGAAAGAAATCAGCTATGGAAAAAGCTAAGAGCATGGCATAGTAAAATTAAGGACCGTGGGGATGTAGTGGATGATTTTAATATAGTTCTTGATGTTAAGGAGAAATGAGGTGGAAGGCCGTACAGAATTGAGAAAAGCTTTGACTTTATCGAATTCGTTGATGATTGTGGCCTCAAAGATGTAGGTTTCTATGGTGCAACATTTACTTGGAACGACAATAGAGGGACAACTAAAACAATATGGAAAAGATTGGATAGATTACTTATTAATTAAAATTGGCTAAACGTGTACAATGAGACCTCGATTCTACACCTAGCTAGAGTCTGCTCAGATCATACTCCCTTATTGATCACCATGAAGTCTAAAGAAATTAGCGGGCCAAGATATTTCAAATTTTTAGACTTCTGGGTAGAACACGAAGATTTTTTACATATGATGAAAGAAGTATGGCAGGAACAAATTGGTGGAAATTCCATGTGGATACTACATAAAAAATTAAAGAAAATTTTCTAGAGATTAAGCATGTACTCTAGGGAAGCATTTGGGGACATATGCAAAGAGCCAAAGAGGTTGGAAACATGAATTGCAGATCTAGAAAATGCTCTAGTAGTGGACAACTCGACAAGTAAAAGAGCTGAGTTGAATAGGGTGAAGGCAGAGTATATGCAGTTTCTTAAACTTCAGAAATAGATTCTCTATAGGCAAAAGGCAAAGTCCAATTGGCTAAAAAACGGGGACAAGAGCACAACATATTTTCATAGTGCTATAAAAGGCAAAAGGAAGAAACTTAATATTCAAAGAATCCAAGATGACAGTGGAAATTGGAGAGAAAGGGGTCAAGACATTGCATCAGCAGCAATTGATCACTTCCGGAGAGTATTTTTTCATAATGAAGCCTCAGAGGATATGTCAGCGCTAGACTGTATAGAACCAAGAGTGTCTATAGAGGACAACAAAATTCTTACAACAATCCCAACAATGGATGAGGTGAAAGATGATGTATTTTTCATTAGCCTAGAGAGTGCACCTGGGCCTGATGGGTTGAGTGCATTTTTCTACCAAACTTGTTGGTCTGTGATCTCAGAGGACGTGTATAATATTGTCGTGGATTTCTTTCAGGGAGAAACCATGCCCAGGTTCTTTACACATACATGCCTAGTACTACTATTAAAAGTGGACTTTTCAATGCTTGTCTGACCTACGGCCAATTAGCCTTTGTAATATATTGAGCAAGATTATTGCAAAATATTTGAACTCAAGCTTGATATGGCTAAGGCCTATGATAGAGTATGATAGAGTCTCATGGACATACTTAAGTCACCTAATGAGAAATATGGGTTTTGTGACTGGTTGGGTATATTTGATACAGAGACGTATTTCAAGCAATTGGTACTCCATGATAATTTATGGGCAGAGATATGGCTTCTTCGAGTTAGAGAATGGGCTGAGGCAAGGCGACCCCATATTTATTGGTTCTGAGTGCAGAGCTACTCTCAGTCATGCTAATTGATTTACAAGAAAGATGAAGTTATACAGGGTTCCATATGGCTAGATTAGACCCACAAGTCAACAACCTAGCTTTTGCATATTATCCTTTTGCTAGTAGTTGCCGGGAAACATTGAAGTGTATAATGGACACTCTATCTAGATACGATGAAATATCAAGACAACAAATAAACAAAAGCAAAAGTTGCTTTATGGTAGCTGCTGGAGCATCGAGAAGAAAAATCAGCAGGATAGCTAAGGTCACGAGAATGCAGCGTATGGATTTTCCTGTTAAATACCCGGGAACCCCACTTTTCATAGGAAGACAGATAATCACATTATTCAGACTTAATTAGCAAAGTGACGGATAGAACAAGAGGGTGGCAAACAAAATTTTTATCTACTAGTGGTAAAGCCATTCTCATCAGGCACGTTCTACAGGTAATACCTATTCATCTCCTGTCCACTATGAATCCGCCGAAAGGAGTGTTCACTCATATAGAGAGGATATTAGCCAATTTCTTCTGGAGGGGCTTCAACGGGCAAAATAGGCATCATTGGGTGTCTTTGAAGGCTTTGTGTTATCCATATAACGAAGGCAATTCAGGAGGCTTCAAGATTTCAGCAATGGATTCATAACCCAGTCATGGTGGAACCCGAGAACTGGCACATCGCTACGGAAGGATTTTATGTTGGCAAAATATGAAAGAATGACAAAATGATGATGCAGAAAATTCTTTCTGTGTATTTTCCTTCCACTGTATCCTATATTTATACATGTAAAGATAACGTGCAGAAAAATAAAAACTACTCTATCCAGCTGTACAATTATCAATCCCTATGCCTAACTAATTTTATTCCTTTATTCTCTATCATGTGCAAATAATCAGGTGTAGGAAAGACTACCTATTTAAAACTCTATTTACACTCAATGGTTGTTGATCAATTTGTGATGGCCTGTGATGCTCACACGTGTCAGTGTTAGGGACTCAGAATTAAAAGCCACATGTGACTATGTACTTCGTATAGTCCGAAAAATCCCTAAGTCTTTTGTCTGAGTGTCTTCTTCTTCTCCCTCTCTAATTCTTGATCAACAATGAGCAAAATATTTTCAGCATAATTATCATGGGGTTTCTTCTTCTCATCATCCCCCCTCAAGTTGGAGGGGAGAGAAATAACCCCCAACTTGTTCAAAATGGTTGTGTGAGAAACCCCAGAAACGGGTTTGGTAAAGAGATCGACGAGTTGCTGCTCTGATGGAACGAAGGACAGAGTGATTAAGCCGGATAGAAATTGTTGCCTAACAAAGTGGCAATCGAGTTCTACGTGCTTGGTACGCTCATGGAAAACGGGGTTGCGTGCTATGTGAATCGCCGCCTGACTGTCGGAATGAATAGGAACCGGCAAAGTCGGAGTGACAGATAGATCAGAGAGAAGACGCACCAACCAAGTTACTTCAGCAGTGACACGCCTCATCAACCGATACTCTGCTTCAGCAGAGGAAAGGGAAATTGAAATCTGCTTCTTTGATTTCCAAGAAATTGGTGCTCCACCAAGGGTGACGAAGAAGCCACTAACAGACCGGCGAGTATCTCGACAAGTCGCCCAGTCTGCATCACAAAAGGCGAGTAGATCAAAAGAGGGGTTTGCAGTGAGAAAAATTCCTTGAGATGGATCAGTGCGCAAATAGCGGAGAACACGCAAAGCTGCAGAATAATGAGTAATGCAAGGAGTTGCATATACTGGCTCAAACAAAGAACAGCGTAGCAGAGGTATGGCCTAGTATTTGTTAAGTAGTTGAGCTTTCCAACAAGGTGGCGATAAAATCCATCTCTAACTTCACCAAAAACTTGTCCCCTCCTCACTAAAGGGACCTGCAATAGACATCCATTAGAAGCTAGATTCAAGGAACAACTGAATTGAAGACATAACTTATGAACAGATAATAAGTTATACTTGAAAGAAGGTACATGAAGCACAAGAATCATATCAGGCTGAATAGACACACTTCCTATATGTGTAACACATAACTTGAAAGAATTAGGTAAACTAATGTGCAAAGGTGCATGAAGAGGGGTAAAGAGATAGGAAAGAAATAGCATCAAAACACATATGTTCAGAGGCCCCTGAGTCAATTATCCATGTTTCAGTGTTAAAAACAGCAAGACAAGTTCCTGTGTATTTGAGTATGGTACCAGCTACAGCATTAGCATTGATTTCTGATTTTGTGGCTACTGCACCTCCAATCTGCACTTGCTTGATTATGTTTACCAATTCTGTCATTTGCTCCTTACTGAAAAACTGGTTCTGACTACTGATACTTCCTTCACTGCATGTGTTGTTCTTCTCCTCTCCCCTGTCCTGCCACCACTGCATTTCCTTTTATGGCAGGCTGATAATTTGTTGATTTTGTGAATTGAAAATCATCAGGGAATCCTATTAGTCTGTAGCAATCTGCCCTTACATGCCCTGTTCTCATGCAATGACTACAAATCACATTAGGATTGTACTTTGCCTTCTTTTTGAACTTTTGTTGCATGTTCTGAATGTTCCCCTGTTTCTGAGAAGTCCCCCATGATTTCTGAATATTGTTCCTTTGATTAAACTTCCCTTGAGATCCTACCATAAAAGATGTTCCATCTGTTGGATATTGTGGGCTAACAAATATTTCCCTCTGACTTTCATCTTGCAGCAGGAAGGAATATGCATGATCCATATTTGGAAGTGGGCTCATCATGAGGATATTGCCTCTTGCAGGTGCATACACATCATTCAGACCCATTAGGAATTGGATGACTCTCTGATCCTCTAGGAACTTGTCTACCTTCTTCTTCCCTTCACACACACAGGTACAAGTGCAACTTAGATGTGAGTTCAGGGAATCTAACTCATCCCATAACCTTTTTAGAGTTGTGAAGTATCCTGCAATACTGCTATTTCCCTGAACTGTCTTAGCAATTTCCTTTTGTAGGTGGTAGAGTTTGGCTCCATTGGATTGTCCAAATCTACGTTCAAGACTATTTCAAAGTTCTTTTGCAAATTTGGAATAGATTACACTGTCTCCTATCTCCTTAGTTAGAGAATTTAGAAACCATGAGGTTACCATGTCATTGCACCTACTCCATTGTGCATGATCCCTTGAATCCAAAGCAGGTTCATCACAAACCCCATTGATGAATCCCAGCTTGTTCTTGGCTGACAATGCAATCAGTATTGACCTTCTCCATCCTGGGAATCCTCTTCCATCAAAAGGTGAGGTCACAAGAGTCATCCCAGGAGCATCGGAAGAATGAAGAAAATAGGGGTGGTTGACATCATGATTCACTGCCTGACTTGTTGATCCAGAAAGAGAAGATGTTACTGAAGAATCTGTTCCAGTCATGGTGATAGTAGAAGCTGAGGAATAGGAAGAAGATTAGAAGATGAAGTTGAAGGATAGATCAGAGATCTGCTCTGATACCATAAAAGAATGAAAAAATGATGATGTAGAAAATTCTTTCTGTGTATTTTGCTTCCACTGTATCCTATATTTATACATGTAAAGATAACGTGCAGAAAAATAAAAACTACTCTATCCAGCTGTACAATTATCAATCCCTATGCTTAACTAATTTTATTCCTTTATTCTCTATCATGTGCAAATAATCAGGTGTAGGAAAGACTACCTATTTAAAACTCTATTTACACTCAATGGTTGTTGATCAATTTGTGATGGCCTGTGATGCTCACACGTGTCAGTGTTAGGGACTCAGAATTAAAAGCCACATGTGACTATGTACTTCGTATAGTCCGAAAAATCCCTAAATCTTTTGTCTGAGTGTCTTCTTCTTCTCCTTCTCTAATTCTTGATCAACAATGAGCAAAATATTTTCAGCATAATTATCATGGGGTTTCTTCTTCTCATCAAAATACTGCAAAAGGAACCATCCCCTAGTCACTAAGTGGAAAACAGGACAGTCACAACAATGGAAAGCGCTATGTTATATTAAGTATGAGGTATAGCAAAATATAATATGGCTTCCTGGGAAAGAAGACACGTCCTTCTGGTATGATAAATAGACAGGGCCTTGCCCATTATACATTCACCTGCTAGCAAATGCTAAGCCAAAAGACGTTAAAATAAGTTCTCACTTAAAAGGAAGCTTTCAATTGGACTCAATGGGGATAGAAGTGCCTGAATCAGTCAGAGATGAAGTTTCCCGCATCAAATAACTTTATCTCCAACAGTCCCTGATAGAGTAATATGGGCTGCAGATAATAATACAACAACAACAACAACAACAATAAGCCAGTATAATCTCACTTAGTGGGGTCTGGGGAGGGTAGTGTGTATGTAGACCTTACCCCTACCCTGGGATAGAGAGACTGTTTCCAAAATAGACCCTCGGCATCCTTCCCTCCAAGAACTTCCCACCTTGTTCCTGGGGAGACTCGAATGTTTGGGAAGAGGGTCTCTTTAAAGCGGGAATATTTGCTGCCATTAATTTTTCTCTGGAACTGACGCTTCATATGTCACTTCCATTTAATGTTCATGACACGTGGCATCTCCCGATTAATTCTGCAACTTTTCAGCGCCTTTTAGGGCTTTTTATGACTTCATTAATTGCGAAACGACGACTTCCATCATGACGTATCCATCATTGCACATTTTCCTTTGATGGTTGCTTCTGAGTATAAATATAACTTTTCATCTTTGTCTTTCTTATAAAAGGTTTAGAAAATTTATTTTTTGCTTTTTTCTTCCTCGTACTACTAGGTCTTCTTCAAACCCTAACCCTCGGTGGGTCCCTATTGTTGATAATCTTTCTCTTGCTCCTGTTAGAAGTAGGAGAGGAGGAAGACTTCGTAGTTTAGGATCTTCATCATTACGTGGCCCTTATCTTCCTTCAACGAGTTCTACTCCACCTTCTAGAACTAGAGGTTCTCTTTCCCAAAGGTTTGCGTCTAAAAGTAAAGAGCCCAATGAACCTCTTCGTGAACCTTTGGTAGATAAAATTGTTCCTGCTGAACTATCTTTTTACAATGATAGCGAATCCATCAGAAACCAAATTTCTTCTATGTCTTCTTTAGATCGTGCTAATATTTACCTATCTCAAATCACTGAAGGTTTGATTTCTGTGGTTTGTAGGGATTGCCATTGGAGTCATGATTTCCCCATTTTAATTCCCAATGCAAACCAAAGAATTACTTCTTACTTGACTGGGTTTTCTTTTGTATATACATACCCTTTTACACTGAATTTCAAGCCCCCTATTGACCCTGTTATCATCGAATTTTGTCATTTTTTCGACGTTTGTTTGGGACAAATTGGCCCCATCATATGGAGAGTTGTTGCTTGTTTGAGGCATTTGGCTAACATGGCTGGTTTGCCTTTTACTTTTTTCCATTTGATCCATCTTTGTTGTCTCAAACTTTTTCGCCATGGAATTTTTACTTTAGTGGCGAGAAGTAAGAGAGTTCTGGTTAGTCCAGAGGACGATAAAGAACGTGACGGTATTCCAGGTTTGTTGCTACTCCCACTGTTGGTTTAGTGGGTGAAGAGAATGTTCCATTTCCTGAAAAGTAGAATTTTGCACGTAAGCTTTCTGTTTATAACTTTCTATACCTTTCTCAATTTTACCTACTATCATTTTAACTCTCTCTTCTTTTTCAGCAACCATGGAATTGTTGATGAGATTTTCAATTTCCGTGGTTGGGTAAAAAAGTTGTTGAATGTTGCTTCGATGGAAGATAGATCTTCGAAAAACCTTTCTCATCAGTTTGGTTAGAAAGTGAAGACGGTAGATGCTTTTCTCTCTTATATTTGTTGTATTTTACTTTTTCCTTCGGAATTTGTTCTGATCCTTCTTTTTATCATGATTTTCCATTAAAGGTATAGGTGTTGAGGATTTCGTAGCTTCTAGAGTTTCTTTGGAAAGAGATCAAGAGATAATCTTGGGTTCTTCATCGAAAAGGAAGGCTGCTGCAGTCCAAGACTCTGAAGAAGAGGAGGAACAAGATGGGTGTTCTTCGATAAAAAGGCCGCGAGCCAGAAGATGCGTCTTTTTAGATAATGAAGCGTCCCCTCCCCATTTTGTTCCTATTACCGAGCCTATTGAATCCACGGTAATCTCTGATGATGACACTCACGTGACAACTCGTGACTCTACAGATCAACTCTTTGCTCGTGGGTTCGATAGTGAAAATTTGGGTTTGATTTCTGATGAAGTACCCCTCGCCTCATTTTCCATACCTGCCCCTGTGACATCTTCTTTATTGGTTGTGACTATTGTCGTTGCTGCTCTGCCCCAAGCTGTTTTGACTCCTTCCAAAGTTCCTCCTACAATTGTCCATCATACTGGGGTTGGTTCCTCAAGTGGAGATGAAGCTATGAAGAAAGTTATCATCGAGGTTCCTGCCGATGGTAACCTTTTGAGGAAATTAGGTCGGGCTGATGTGTGGTTGAAACCTCTGATCGATCCAGTTGAGAAATCCAAGCTTGAGAGTCACAACTCTTTGACTTGGATGAATGATATAGTGCAATCATCTTTAAGGTATCCCTCTTCATACTTTATTACATTTTTCTTCTCTTAAGGTTCTTATTCCTCTTTCTTTTTTTAGATCAGTCTAGTTGGCACGGAGATGATGAAGAGAATTTTCCACACCAAGCAATTAATGCATGATTATCAAATTGAAGCGGATAATTGGAGAGAACAATATGAAAGCCTTCAAATTGATATGGAAGTGTTGGAAGAGAGCAAGTGAATCTTAGAGCAGCAATTGAAGATTTTGACTTCAGAGTTAGCAGTTGAGAAGGCTTCCTCAAATCAAGCTGATAAGGACAAGAACCTCCTTGAAACATCTTTTTCTGAGCAACTCTCCAATGCCAGTGAAGCAATTAGAGAGCGGAGAGCTTTGCAAAGTGAAAAAGAAGCCTATGCTGGTGAACTCATACAAGCACTTTCTCAGACCCAAGAAGATCTCCGTGAATCTTCTAATAAGGTTAGTTTTTTAGAAAGTTCACTCGCTCCTCTGCAAGCTTCTTATAATTCTTCCCTGGCTGAGAATGACAAGCTTAAAAACGAGATTGATCAATGGGAGAAAGATTATGAGATCCTTGAGGACAAGACTGCAATTGAAGTGAGTTGGGAAATTTTAAATTATTGTTTTGATGTCTCCATTTTCTTCTAGTTCTTGGATGGAATCGGGCCTTGAGTCCACATCCGTTCGCTCGTATTTAGTTGAGGCTTGTGTTGTAGTATCCTCAACTGGATTCTGTAATTGCTATTTTTCTTTGTTTTTTGTGCTTGAATCTGCTACAGAATTGATGTTCCTAGGTGTATGTTGATCACTACGAATTTGACGAATTCCCCATTGTGATGGGAATTTAATGACTTGATGTAAAATAGATGGCACAACATCCATTTCGTGAATCCATAGTCTCCCGAGAATCATATTGTAAGCCATATCCATCTCTACTACCTGAAATTTCGTATCTTTGACAACTCTTTCTGCGAATGTTGTAAGTTCTACCTCCCCTTTTGTCACGATGTTTGAATTGTCAAATCAAGATAAAGTATGTGCCTTGGGTACTAGCTTATCTTCAACTTTCATCTCGTTTAATACTCTTAGCAAAATGATGTTCAGAGCATCCTGGATCATTCAAAACTCGTTTTACGTTAGTGTCATGTACAAGTAAAGATATTACAAGTGCATCATTATGTGGAGTTAGCATGCCATCCACATCATCAAATGTAATACTTTCTTCCTCCAAAATATGTCAGACCCGCTTCCGATGTGTAACTGTGACTTTTGAAACTTTCTTAGCTTCCATGTACGTCATGCCATTAATTTTTTTCTCCCCCGCTTATAGCGTTAACGGTCCTTTTTGGTGAAGGAGGTTTAGGGGGCACCTGCTTACTTTTCATATATGCTTGTTTGCCTTTTTCACTAAACAACTCGGTTAGATATCCTTGCTTTAACAAATGGTCAACTTCACCCTGCAACAGTCTACAATCCGCCGTTTTATGACCGTGATCGTGGTGAAACTAGCACCAATGATCAGGATTTTGTCTGTTTGGATTTGATCTCATTTCTTTCGGCCAACGTACCTTGTCGCCCATGCTCCTCAAAAAAAGCCACCAATTCGGATGTGCTTACATTGAAACTGTAACCGCCAATTTTTTCCTTAGAGCTTCTATCATCATCACGCGTCTCTCGTGCGTTTCGTTCTTTCTTAAACCTTGATGATGAACCTGATTATCTATCTCTCGACCTATGATCATACCTTGAGTTATCTTGTTTCGATCGTGAGTCTCTTCCAGCTGGTCCCATATAAGGCTCGTATCTATTTTTACCCGACCTTTTTTCAGTTTCAGCACGCCTTGAATTTACCCTCTCCTCTTTTTGAAACTGGGTAATAGTATCTTCTTCTATCTGCATCTTCGTATTGTATTTGTGGTAAACGTCATTCCAAGTTGTTACTGGAAATTCTCGTAGGCTTTCCTTAAGTCATCTCGTGGCCTCCGAACTCTTCTCATTTACATTGCTGGTAAATGCCATAGCTGCCCAGTTACCAGGAACGCGTGGCAACATCATCCTTTCATGCTGGAATCTGTCTACAAATTCTCTGAGTAGCTCCGAATCTCCTTGCTTGAATTGAAAATATCCTCCATTATTTTTTTGACTTTTTGAGCTCCCGAGTGTGCTTTAATAAATGAATATGCAAGCTCAGCAAAAAAATTTATAGAATTTTCAGGCAAAAGAGAATACCATGTTAATGCTCCCTTAGTGAGTGTTTCACAAAATTTTTTGACCAGCACTGATTCAATTTTTTGTTTAGTTAAATTGTTGCCCTTTACGCCAGTGGTGAATGCAGTCACGTGGTCTCGTGGATCAGTTGTGCCATCGTATATTGGGATGTCGGGCATCTTGAATTTCTTCAGAATCGGTAGAGGAGCAACACCGGGCTTCTAAGGTTGTTGTGAATATTTATACATACCTATTCCCTTGATTACGGGCAGTACTCCAGGTATTTGCTCTATGCGATCGCTTTGCTCCTTGAGCTATTTCTGCAAGGTTAATACTAAATTTTATAAATTAGAATTAACTATGTTACCTGGTTCGCCATCACGAGACTCGCTGGGAGTTCCACCACTGCCTAAATTAACGATTCCAGAACGTGGGTTTTCCAAAGTATTATTATTCGGAGTTGGTGTTGGTGGTGCAATCGGCAACTATCTAGCGAAAGCCCCAAGAGCTTTGCTGACTTGTTGAGCGATTAACTTTTGCAAAACTTCGTTGATAGCCTCATCATTTTCCAATTGATCATTCACATTTGATTGAGATCAATCAGGAGTTCCTTTCCGAGATTGTCGAGGAGAATTTCATGGGGAAGGGACAGGGGTTCCATCACCCAGCAAACTCTCCTAGAGTTGACGGTCTCTTTGATTGTTGTTGTCGTTGACATTTGACATAATTGATTTGACAAAAAAGTTAATTTAGGAAGGAATAGATTATCAGATTTCCGGTAATTGAATCAATTTGTTTAACCAAAAATTGGGATTTTGGTCAAAGCTTTATTTTAGAAGAACTCGGGTTACTGATAATCAAGCAAAAATAGGAATAATTGATAGAAAAAATAGCTGAATAGGAAGCAAAGTAAATCAATATATTTCAATAGTATTCCGTGTCCTTACAAATGTTCAGTCTTCACCTTTTTATAGCTATTTCTAAGTAATACGATTTTTTCTTCCCATAATGGAGTCATTATAGATAATTAATGGCATTTAATATAGTGTTATAATTGATAATCATAACTGATTTCATACATATTACATAACGTTTTCCGTAATTAATGCCTATTAATTACCAATAATATGTATCTATACTCTTTTTGCTATTTAGGTTCACTTTTCTGATGCGATTCCTGAATATTAAGAGGTTCGAGTACCTATCCATTCTGATTTCCTTGAATCTCTGCCCGTGCCTGTTGAAGCCCACGCCTCTTCAACTATTCTTTGCCATCTGTCGCTCTTTGACCAGTCTACGTGTCATGACATGTTACCTTACCATTAATTCTATACATGGACTTAATTTTTCTCAATACCATCACGAATTCTTATAATCTTGTTTATATAGGCCAAGACGTGATACTGATAGTGTAGCAAGAAATAACCAAAAAAAAAGAAATTATTTCAAATATGTTAGAAAGTTAACATACTTCATTCGTCGCAGCACATAATAATAAGTTGTTTATGTTTGTATCAAGATTCATTAGACTCAACATCACATGATATAATTATTTTGCGATATTCATGATATTAATATGTGGGTTCGCGCAATTTAATCTGAACCAGATAGCAACTAATTATAGAATACGTTTATAACAAACTTCATTAATTAAGAAGTACTTGCAAATTCATTAATTAGCTGTAATAAATGGTAACCACTCTATTATATAAACGCCATAGGTAACCAAGATCCATGTGCGTTCTGCCTTCGACAGTGTATGAGTTAGTTTTTTTCACTCTCGAGTAAGCCTTAGGAACACTACCAGTGTCCCATAATGCCACCAATAATCGATTCCGTAGCAATTCCCCCTAAACCACCAGATATCAACCAATCCACTAACGCCAAATCCACTTCAAAAGTTCCTACTTCTTTCAAGTACAAACTTCTTAGCAAGAAATTGAGTCTTAATCTAGAACCCACCCACGATCCAACACCTCCTCAACAAGTCCCTATGGACTTACACTACGACACAGAAATTCCATGCAAACCCCCAACTCCTTCCCACGATCACATCTCAATACCTATTACCAATAAAGACAAACAAAGAATATATCTCCCATGGAGGTACTCTTTAATCATCAAGTTACAAGGAAAGAGGATTACACATGAATTGTTGAAAAAAAATTTAATAGACCTTTGGAAACCATCAGTAAATTTCCCACTAATTGATCTAGGAGAGGACTACTATATTGTTCGATTCACTAAAGAAGATGACATGGCTAACGTATTCCAAAAAGGTCCATGGTTTATCTACTACCACTTCCTCTCAATACAAAGATGAATTCCAAATTTTGTTGCATCTAAAGCAACACAATCTTTCACAGCAATCTAGATTCGACTTCCCCAACTCCCCATAGAGTTTTATGACATAGAAATCCTACAAAAAGTAGGAAGTTCAATAGAAAAACTCCTAAAAATTGAAGCTTGTACATTGTCAGCCCTACGAGGGAGATATGCTCGCCTATATGTGGAACTACCTCTAAATAAACCAATCACACCATTCATCTTCATAGGAACACACAAACAACATATTCATTACGAATGTGAAAAATTATTATGTACAACTTGTGGATACCTAGGTCATGTTTTAGCCCAGCGCACACAAGCCAAATGCTCTCACAAGTAGGAATCTCCCACCAAGGAGCTAGAAGCAACTCAATCCGGGCAAACCAAACAGGAAGGTCTATGGCAAATAGTCCCTTTCAAAAGAGGTAAAAGAAGGGATCCTCCAAGAATTAATTCAGAAACGCCTGAGATAGCTCATGATTAAGGTATTAGCATTAATATTTTCGAAGCCAAGTCAGGTAAATTTTTATCCTCTCAAAAGTTTTGTTATAAAACCAAATCTCATCAATCTCATGCACCCATTAACGGCAAAACTAGTAGTAAATCCTTTAGTAGTTTGCAGCCACTGGGAATAGCTAACTCTAATGACAATTTAGCTAACTGTAATGACAATTGCCCTCCAAATGTGACCAATAGTATTAATACTACTACTAATAATATTAATCTCAAAATCACTCCTATAACTCCCCATAATAATGCTGGAAAAAATAATAATCAATCTCCTAATACTGCAGACAAAATCACTACTATTTCTATTTTAGACAAAACTATAGGTCCACTCTCTCCACCCCTCACTCAAAATCTCCATATACCGGCTACCCCCACTTTACCTCACACCCAATCAAACCTTAATAGCCCTAATAATGTCACCATACCTTACAACACCCCCCCCCCCACCATAGAAAATCCTATTAACCCTACCACAAACTCCCCACTAACGTGCAATAATGACCCAACCATCTCCTCCCTCTTGAATGCAAAATATGACAACAACCATCTGTCCAACAAACACCTAGCCAATGAGCAAATGGCTATTGATATTCCCCACGAAAAGACTCCCCATCCCAATCCCCTCACAGATAAAGAAATCACTATTAAATCCACGCCAAGCCATTCAATTTGCATTCGAAAAAATTTAGCAATCATTGACATCCTAGGAAGCATTAACTCCACAAATTCAATCCCTCCTCTGTCCCCATTAAATCTTCCTAAATCCATAGAAAATGCCTAGAATTCCCATCTCTGTAGGAAGACACCATCGTCTCATACAACTCCAAATGATAACACTCAAATCAAACATGGAACCAAATACTCCACAAAACCACCAGAACCAACACCAAATGAACCAGCCAAGGAGAATTCTAATCTAACCCTCTCTTGCCCAGAATCAACAACCACTATCGTGGGTGAAAATGGGTCTCCTAGATCATGCACTTTCCTTCAACATCACCTTGGAAGGGAGGAAAACTGTGATAGTAATCCAGAACTTGCACTGCATTGCACAACTGCTATCCGAAGGAGTTCAAATAGCTATGAACAATTATGTCAACCAAATATGGTTGAACAACATTCTAAACCCCATAGCCCCAAATCTGACCACCAATCAAATCCATGCAATGAGTGGGGACTAGAATATTCCTCCACACTTTGTCTAAATCCAGAACCCAATCCCAGCGGTGGATTTACCCTTCTTCACCCCGAAGATTCTAACTACCATAAATCTAATATTCACACCTTGGATTGCAAATGCAACCCCTCCACCACCTCCGGAAGCTCCAGCTGTCCCATCCATGCAAACCCCTCCCCCTCATCTCAATCAAAATAAAATGGAACAAGAAATGAAGGAAGAAATCGATCCAGTAAACCTGATCCCACAAAATGTGGTCGAGGATTCAAACCTAGGCGAGCTAAAAATCTTTCTATTTATGGAGAGGCAAGAGCAGAAGCAGATTCTTTACTGTCCATTAACATTGTACAAGTGCACAATGGACATAAGACCTCCGGCAGACCCAACCGTAAGAAAGCATGCAATGATTCTCGTCCCTTTTCAGAGAAGGAACCCCATATTTTCAAGGAGAATGAGGGATAACGGAGACCTGAACAACCCACAGTTAAATATGAATAGATCAACTACTTCCATAATCAGGAATATTCGCGGGGGGTAACAATGAAAGCTTTAGGTTAAGCTTCCAGGATCTTATTGATACTCACCATCCTAGTATGGTTACTCTTTTGGAGACCAAGATGGATAGACACCTCTCTCTTCTCAATCCCTTTGGGTTCATTGACTTGATAGAGATCCCAGAGGATGGCCAGTCAGGAGGCATGGTGATCTTGTGGGATCACACCAAGGTGATGGTTCATAGCTTCATACGTAGAAATCAGGAAATTAGTGCAACAATTGAGGTACTCTCCCTTAAAAAATCTTGATACTTTACTTCTATTTATGCTAGTACTGATAACAAAGTTAGGAACTTTATGTGGAATAATCTTTTAGATATGCATTGTAACATTAGTGGCCCTTGGTTAATAGCGGGCGATTTTAGTGAAGTCATTAGCTCAAACGAGAAACTAGGTGGCAGACTCATCAATCAAAAAAGAGCCAAAATCCTTTGGGACTTTATCAACCACTGTAATCTAATCGACCTAGGCTTTAAAGGTCCCAAATTTACATGGTCCAACAAAAGAAAAAAAGAATAAAGGTCTTATTCTAGAAAGATTATATAGGGTATTTGCTAATAAAGAATGGGTTGAATCTTTCCTTGAAGCATTCATTACTCACCTTCCTAGAATCCACTCGGATCATAACCCCCTCTTGATCACTTGTAATCCTATAAAAAGTAACTCTTTTGAAAAACCTTTTAGGCTAGAAATTTTTTGGTGTCGTCATTCGGATTTCATAAATTTAGTAAAGAATAGTTCGAGTCACTCTAATTATACTGCCAGCTCCCAAAATTTTAGAAGTAATATCATTCAATAGAGTAGGAAGCATTTTGGAGACATTCATCGTAAAAAATCTAGGATTATTGCTAGACTTAACGGCATCCAATGCTC
>MU787784.1:40945-52001 GCA_026770625.1 Nicotiana glauca | reverse complement strand
ACATATATATATATATATATATATATATATATATATATATATATATATATATATATATATATATATATATATATATATATTCCAAAATGAAATGGACATCTGATGAAAAAACGTTAAAAACATTTAGTTAAAATCCATTTAGTATTCAAAACGTGAAATCATTTATGTTACAGATTCCATAACTTATATCACTAAAAGCTATTAACGTCAAACTCATTTAAAGCCAACAGAAATAGTATCTAAATTAATGTTAGGAAACGGTCATCCAAGACCATTTTTTATCAGATTCAAAGTTACAGAAATAACTAATTTTGATAGCCATTTAATGTTAATAAAATATTATATTCAAATTGATTGATCATATAAAGGCTCATTAGCAGAATGAACCTAGACATCAATTTAATTATTCTTTTTGAGATATTAAAAAATATTTTTTTAACATATAATATAAGATTTATGATTTATTGCACTTTTTAAATAATAAAAAGATAGATAAAAAGTTTAGAAGGTATACGAATAATTACTTACACTAATAAGTAGAAAATAAAGCTAGTACAATATGAAATTATATTTAACAACTAAGAGAAATAAAAAAAGAACGAAAATATGAAAAATTACAAAAGTATATGGAAGCAAACCATAAGCAACACGTTGAAAAAGGAAAATGAGAAAAATGGAAGAAAAATAGTGTAAAAAGAATAGTACTTGATATATTTGAAGTAAATAAATACAAATAATAAGTTACATTATTACCTAATATAGTTACCATCAATTCTCGTCCAGAATTGTAGGGTTACTCCTTAAATTACATCGAATTTTAGGGAGAAATTCAAAAATAGCCAGATTTACAACTGGTCGTTCAAAAATAGCCAAATTTCAAAAGTAATTCAAATTTAGCCACTTTCCATGTAAAAATAAATCTGAGCAAAAAACACTGTTCAAAACCCGAAAAATATTCCAATATATTATGCTGGAGTTTCAACATAACTCTAACATATTATACCGGAGTTACAGGATTAGTATCCAAGTCAGAGCTCTTCAGTTCCCGCCTCCCCTTAATTAAATAATATACACATGCTAATGACTCGTGAGTTGCTTAGCAAAGGAGGTTATTAACCAACGAAAAGTCGAAACCATGTGAACAATTAATATGCACTCCATTTATGCATAATTAACCAAAAGTAGATGTGTATATCTGGTAATCAGTCAACCCCTCCCCCCACATGTCTGCATCACGCCTCTATTAATTGATTTAATTCTCATTCTCATTGGCTAATTTAAGATCCGAATCAATTTTCCTCCCAAACGTTGGTTGCATTTTCTGATTCCGCTGGAATTTCTCCATCAAATAATCCTCTGTTTTCTCAGGTAAAATTCTCTCTTCGCTCCCTATTTCTCAACCAAAATCATTCGATATTTTTTTTTTAATTTATATTATTACTGGAATCAGAAGCAAGTTTTAATTTCATCAATTTCACGTGATCAATCTATTTGCATTCCTCTTTATCGTTGTTTATTATTTAAATTGCGTATTAAGATGTAATTACTTGATCTCCTCCTGAAAATGTTGTAGTTTTTCGGTTTTTTAGCTACCCAAATGAGTGCTAACTTTTGTATGTGTCACTCTTTATTGCTTGAATTATGGAAGGAAATGTTGACCTATTGAATATGAAAATTCAGTGTTATTGATTGTAGTCTCGTTATATGCTCTTGGGCGATCCTCACTACTTGAGCCAGCTTTAGGTTTGAATTCGGTTCAAGATCAGTTTTCTTAACATATTATTAGAGCGAGAACGCGAGATTCATCCTGATGTTGGGTTACCTAATGCAGTAATGTTGGGCTCCATGTTATATCATCCTTGCTCCAGATATCTAGCCTGGAGCATGTGATAGGTATTAGAGTCCTTCATTGGTTGAGGGTATGGGTTGTATTCTCTTTACTTGGTTTGGATAATTCTCACCACTTGGGCTACCTTTTGGAGTTGAGTTAGGTAAAATGTCCAATGTTATCATCTTCTATGCAATGTGTTATTAGATGTCGGATTATGTGTTTACCACAAAGTGAATACCTTAATTCTGTATGTTCAATGCCTTCATTCTGTAAGTTTTTCTTCATTTTTATAAAAAAAAAATTCTTTGATATAAATCTGCCTATATGAAAAAGATAGCCCTTTGGAATCCCTGATTAAGGAGGAGGGTTGTGGTAAGTTAATTACCACTATAAAATAGTTAATCTATGAAATGGAATATTCATTTGGCTAAGGGGATGACCGAGTAGTTGAAATGTTGGATTAATAACCTAGAGATCTCAAATTCGAATTCTACCTACAATGCTTAGTATGAGTCCACCTAGTCCAACCTTTATATGCAAGTTTACCCGGAAGCTACTCTTGTGAGTTTTAGCAGGCTGACGGGTGGATTAGTAGAGTTGCGCAAAAGGTGACCTGAACATTGCCATTAAAGAAAACATGGATATAGAGGATTCATATAGCCGACTTTAACTAATTTGCGATTGAGGGATAATTGATTGATTGATTTTATATATAACAAGTAGCATATTCATGTAAATAAACTGGCGCAGTGGTTTCGTCTCATCCTAAATTTGGCCGTGCCAACTCCTCTTGGTCTGCAGGTAGCATTAGTTATGGCCTCTCCTGAAAGCAACTCCAATGGAAACATACAGAGAGAGTTCTATATTCCTACCTATATACTTGCACCGGATGCAAGTCAGAGTGAAGATTTACAGTTGCCTGATGTACCTACATGCCCTGTGCTAGTATTCATCAACTCTAAAAGTGGAGGTCAACTTGGTGGGGATCTTCTTCATACATATCAATCACTTCTTAACAAATATCAGGTACTGAAGCTGGTTGCCTTGATTCACGTAGCAAAGCTTGGTGAATGTAAAGTGTGGGATGAAATCAAAATAAATTCTATTTCCGGTCATCTTTTACCAATTCTCAGTTGAAAGTAGAGAACTTTAGGTCAAGTTGTGAACAATACCACCAATTTTTTTTGGGTTGTGGAATCTAGAAAAGCCACTTCTCTGTTTCTTTTTAAGCCTGATATATAAATAGTATGGCTCTCTTATATCATTTTGTCTTTTCTGTTCATTGTGTTCTCATTTTATGGTTTTAAGCAGATCTCTCATATGGTTGCATCTAACTTTGCAGGTTTTTGATTTGGGAGAAGAAACTCCTGATAGTGTTTTACGGAGGCTGTATTTGAATCTAGAAAAGCTAAAGAGCAATGGTGATGAATTTGCCACCAAACTTGAGGAGAGACTGAGGATAATCGTGAGTATAACTCTTTTAAGTAGTATCTTATTCAATACCAGATGATTACTTCGCGGCATATAGAGCTGACACAATTGTTTATTAGGTAGCAGGTGGTGATGGCACAGCTGGCTGGCTTCTTGGAGTTGTATCTGATCTCAAACTATCTAAGCCACCACCAATTGCTACTGTGCCTTTGGGAACTGGAAACAACCTTCCATTTGCTTTTGGTTGGGTAAGGATCTTTTGCTGAAACAGCTCAATTCACCAGATATTTTCTGGATTCTTTTTCTGTCAATGATTTCTGTCAATAGAGTTGTCTGAGAAGTGTTGAAATGCTTACTGCTATCTCACTGTGTAATTACTTTCTTAGTTTAGCCTATGCTATGATGAAGTTACTGATTAATCACATGAAATTCTTATAGACAAACCAGCACATAGACATTCTCGCTTAAATTAACTGCTGGGTTTCAAGTTATTTTATCTGTAATACATTGATGTGTATTCACCATAGAGGATGATACACCATGTAATAAGCATTTTGTGGTTATTGGCAGGGCAAGAAGAATCCAGGAACTGACCAGAACTCGGTTATCTCATTCTTGAAGCAAGTAATGGATGCAAAAGAAATGAAGATGGACAGGTAATGCCATGCAAATGGTCCAATGTTCTTTCAGTTAGTTCATGTAAATAGAAAGTTGATCCCTTGAAAATGAAATTCAATTTTTCTCTAAAATTCTCGCCAGTAGCTGTGAGTTATTGTATGCTCTAACCAAATTTGAGTACGGAAAAGGCCTAAAAATGCCACTCAACTTTCAGGAATGGTCTATCCATGTCATCCGTTAAAAAATGCTCATTTCATGCCACTGCCGTTAAAGAAATGACCCATCCATGCCATTATTGACTAACAGTAGTGGCATGGATGGGCCAAATAAAAATTGAGTCATTAGTCAATAATGGCATGGATGGGCCATTTCTTTAACGGCAGTGACATGAAATGAGCATTTTTTTAACGGATGGCATGGATAAGACCATTTCTGAAAGTTGAGTGGCATTTTTAGGCCTTTTCTGATTTGAGTATCCCATTTAGAATTACTGAGATGAGAGTTAGTAATTTCTGGTGATTTTTTTTTCCTAGAATGAAACGAAAAGGGAAAAAGTAATATTGAGAAATAAAAAGGTAGGCCCAATGTCTTATCTGTACTATTCCTTTTTATCTTTCCTAAAGATACTTCTTTTTGTGGACTTGGGCAATACTTCAGGTGTCTTAAGTTGGGATTGATGAGTATACTTTAATCCAGTTGATGAAATCGTGAAAGTCTGGCATACATCTAAAAGATATTTGGAATGGCATACGTGGTACCTATTTGCAGTGTCGTCATATTTTTGTTGGTTTAGTTTATTCTGCAGTAAACAAAAAAAGTGATACTGGAAGCATACATGCCCATTTTTTTTAATTCTCTTGTACAGTACTTACGGTAGGACCACTTTTTGTAGATATTATGTTTATCGTGAGAAATGTTGGTAACATGTAAACTTAGTTCACAAAATAGAAGTAGCATTAGCAATACATTACTGTTGATATTCCAAAAACTCTTTTGCTTTATGGTCTTGAGGACAATAATATATCCAGAAACAGAGAGATATAGGTTTTAAGATTTTCATTTTATATTGCACAACCATAATAAACTATTTCACAACTTCATAAGTTAGGCTTGTGGAAGTTCTGATATATCAAAAAGAAGTTTTATGGAAGTTCTACTCTTGCTCTACCCAATATTCTTATTAAGGTTTGAAAATTTATCTAATTTCGTACAGTACTCAGAATATTATAAGTGATTTTTTACTTTACTTGATGACCCTGATTGAGAGCAATCAGCAAATATTGAAAGATTTGCTGTTAAAGCAGTTGGCACATTCTAATGAGGATGAGAGCACCAAAAGAAGGTTCCTGTGATCCTATTGCACCACTTGAATTGCCTCATTCGTTGCATGCATTTCACCGAGTGTCTACATCTGACGATCTTAATGTGGTAAGAGCTATACATAAGGAAACCTTTACTTTCTATTTTGAATAAATTACAGCTCCATACAGTCTAGCTCCATCTTTCATGCAAGCCTGAGGTCCCTGTTTCCTGTACTTTTTTGGTGTTGCATTCTTTGCTGACAACTGACTGTATGTAAACCTGGTTATGATTCTGTGGAGCTCCTGCTCCATTAACCAAATGGTGGTATATCTTAAGTCTTTCCTTTTGTTTTGTTCTTTTCCTTTTTCTATATAAAGGTAAAGACATCTTCATTTAATGGTTGGTTTGGAATGTCGTATTTTACAACTGCTTGCAGTGTGCTAATTCAAATTCATTGACTATTTCCTTTTTGAAATGTAAATTATTTAAGCAAAATATTCTAATATAATCTTCACTTGAAAGAAGGTGCAAATTACAACCGACTGTAATGCAAATTGAAAGGCTAAAGCACATTTAAGAATCTGAATCTATTATAGGTATACCTCTTTCACAGTCATTTCACTTAAAAAAAAATTCATCGGTTTATGTATTTACTTGCATTTATGTGGTCTAGTTTCAGGCTAGGTATGTAATTCCACTTTGACATTCCTACTCCAATATTCTAAATTGATTATTAAATGACAAGTGGACATGCATGCGTGATTTGTGGATTTTGAGAATCATATTTCATTTTCTGTCTGTTAAAAAGCTTTACCTTTGTTGAAAATGAAGAGGATAAGCTCCTCTTTTTTCCTTTTGTTTCGTTTATAACAATCATCAAACTATTTATATCCCACAGGAAGGATGCCATACATTTCGTGGAGGATTCTGGAATTATTTCAGCATGGGTAAGGAATACGCTCCTGATTATGAAATATGTTCCTGAACGCCGTCCAACATTTCATTTGTTTTCTGACACATTTAATAACATTAAATAGGAAGGATATGATAAGAAAATCCGTCTTACATGAGGTTGGATTCTTATGCCACCTGTGTGAGATAAGGAGGATGTTTTAGAAAATTATTATGCTATCTTGTGGCTAATCATGAATGCATGAGAAAAGACAAAACTATCTTAATTAGTGAAGAAATGGATTCTTTTCCACATTTAAGCTACATTTAAACTTTGTCTTTTTTATTTTCATATGCATGATTGTTTGAATAAATGTCATCAGTGCAGATTAAGTTTAACTACTAATGCCAAGGTGAAAAAGTGAGTGCCACTGCACTTCTTTTTAAAGCCAAATAACTTGTCCTACTGACATTGACCTCCCATCTAAATTATCAAATTCAAGGGACATCCCTACTAATTAAGAAACCCACCAACCTTCCCTTTTTAGTGTTTCATTTCATAAACTCCCATTTACTAGCCAATATAAGGTCTTGCATCAGATATGAGCTAATTGGCCAGTGAATCATTCCAAAAACCAATACTGACCCTTACCTTAATTCTTGTGTCGAACTTGAATAACCTCTATATATGTGTTTTAAGACGATGCCTTTCATAGTTAATTCATAGTGTTAATTTGAAACCAGACAGAAGATTCTTTTTATTTTTAAAATAGAAAGAAAGATTGACAAATATTTGGAATAATTCAGAGCTATTGAGGCTGAGAAAAGCCTGCATTGGACAGTAATTAGTGCATGACGACCTCTATTTGGGTGCGAAAGCAACCTAGTATTGTAGTTGACATGAATAAGGTGGCTACAAGTTATGTCAAGCCCAAAAAGGAAAGCTGAGTGTATTTTGAAAGTACTATGCTACTTGTACTATTGTTTATCCGGTACTGCATCTAATCTTAAATTCTGTATCATCAGGGATGGATGCACAAGTATCATATGCATTTCATTCAGAACGTAAGATGAATCCAGAAAAATTCAAAAACCAGCTTGTCAATCAGGTATTGAAGTGAATGTCAGGATTAAGATGACTTGACACCATTTTCATACATTTATTCTTGAATGTCAGGATTTAAGACTTGGCTCGTCTGAATCATTGTGTATCCTTATGTAGCAAGGTCAATGCCTCTCTATCTTGTACCCAATAGATTATAGTTTTGTTCTACCTGAAAAGGTAGAAATAGCAAAATAATTGTGAAGTTTAGCCTGTGGCGGACCCAGAATTTTGTGCAAGCGGGTTCAATCTTAGAAGTACATAACTTTAGTCGTAAAATATAGTTGTCAAGTGGGTTCAAATAAAACATTTATACAAAATTTACGCAGCTTTAATCGAAATTTATGTTATATATATATATACAATATTATTTTTTTATGAAGCTTGTTCAGCTAAACCCGCTTGCCACCACGTGTGTCCGCCACTGAGTTTAGCAATCGACTGTGCTGATAAAACCAATAGTTGAAGATGTAATTGTTCTTGCCCAGGAGGGCAGGAACGGATTTATGGAAATCCTTAGTCTCTCAAAAGGGCTAATTTGCATCTTCAACTTTCAGGCTTGGGGTCAAAGAAAAAGGTTTCTATAATTTTAACTTTGTCATGGTGTCAGCTTACTAAAATGTGGTGGATAGGTTGGGCCTCCTACTTTATATCTCCCTTGTTGAGACTGAAGACAAGAGGGATTGCTCTGATGGTAAGCAACCTCCACTTCCAACCAAGAGGTTGTGAGTTCGAGTCTCCCCAAGAGCAATGTGGGAAGTTCTTGGAGGGAAGGATGCCGAGGGTCTATTTGGAAACAGCCTTTCTACCCCAGGGTAGGGGTAAGGTCTGCGTACACACTACCCTCCCCAGATCCTACTAAGTGGGATTATACTGGGTTGTTGTTGTTGTTGTTGAGACTGAAGACAGTTTAAAGATGGACTACAGGAGAATGAAAATGAGAGCTGTCATTACTCATTATCGTGAGCTAGGTCATTAGAGAACTAGATGATTGGAATAAAAGGACAAAAGTTAGGGACTGTTTAAGAAGGTTTGTCCTACTTTCTTTTGCTTCAAGTTTGAGAGGGGAATCAGTGAGAGAGAGCTTACTAGAGATAGCTACAAGAAGATCCAAAATTATGATGCTTTTGCATCCTAGTGGTATGTCATTATACTTCATTATTGAGCTAGACATTTTGCTTCTAAGATCAAGTACACTTCTGGAGGATGCTTTGCATCCATTCCTTTTCATGTTACTTCTTGTGCATTATTTTCATTAAACTGTGATCTACCTTTGTCTTAGGAGAAACTGCTTCTTGCAATCCACATTACTCAATGTCGCGAGTCATTTTTAGGATCTCGAGGAACTTTGCATCTAATCATGAAGATTTTACATGAATATTTTATACAGATAATAGAGGGGATCATTTGCTTGAAAGTTGGTTTGCACACGTGAAGAAAAGGAAAGCACAGTTAATTGATTGCTTGACCAATCATATTTTGGTGGGGAAGTATATTTAGCACTTCACTTCATTATTCAATGGGAGTGATTAGATTAGTGTTGACCAAACGGATCATTCCTCTGTTAATATCACACCTTGATTGTGTATATGACCATTAATATCATTATATATATATATATCAATCAACCAGCAGGATATAATCTGCATCTCTGTTATGCAATTAAGGACATTCTCTCGTTCTACCTTTCGCTCACATTTTTCGTAATGTTTTCTTCTTTATCCAAAAGGAAAAGCAAAGCACAATAAACTGAAAATAGCATGGTACTGAACGATGTAACACAGTTTGAGCAATATGGACCAATTTAAAATTGCTACATAACATTGACAACATTTCTGCTACCACATTATGTACTATCAGAAAGGGATATCACATTATCTGTTCAGCTTAATATTTATTAGGTAAATGGAATTGATGGTCTCTTTTGTCAGTGTTCATGCTTAAGTTAAGTTATTGTGTTTTCCTTGAGGTAGTGATTTATCAATCTCCAAGTTTAAGCCTATTGTCTCCTGCTTTACTCTAGCTTATATAAACGCAAGACCCTGGATTACATGTGAAAACAAGCATTTCCTATTCCTCTACTTTTGGTATTATTTGTGGAAGTATACCTTATGGGTTTTCTGGCTTTCTCCTTAGAGTACATATGCAAGGCTTGGATGTACGCAAGGATGGTTTTTTGCGTCCCTTTTTCATCCTTCTTCAAGGTGAATCTGCAATGTATTTTAATACATAACTTCTTGTAGATCTTTCGTTACCATCACCTCTTTGATGGTATATATTATAAGAATATACGGGTTTGCATTTACTGCAGGAACATAGCTCAACTGGCCAAGGTTAAGATAATGAAAAGGCAAGGTGAATGGCAAGACCTTCACATCCCTCACAGGTAGCATCAATAATTTGTTGTAATGTAGGAACTTTAGAAGACCACCAGATAGTCTCTTTTTTGTGTCTCTATTCAAATAAGAGATTCTGGCTTTTCTCCTATAGTATAATTCACGCTGCACTATGTTGCAAGTTGATTGCTAAACATGACAAAATTTGAGTTATAAACAGTTTTCTTGTCCGATTGTATTTGCAGTATCAGGTCCATTGTGTGCCTAAACCTGCCTAGCTTTTCTGGTGGACTGAATCCTTGGGGAACACCAAATAGCAACAAACGCCGAGATGTATGGACTCGATTTGCTTCTTCCGCCATCTACCACTTTCTTTTCTGTTTTCTTTGTGTGTTCATATTTCTGAGATTTTTTTGTGTGTGTGCACGTGTGGTGATACCAATAGATTTCTATCTTAAAAACTTAATTCTATTTCACCTTTTTTCTGCTCAAGTTTATATTCACATTCATGCATTGTAATGGACAGAGGGACTTGACTCCACCATTTGTTGATGATGGCCATCTTGAAGTTGTTGGCTTTAGAGACGCTTGGCATGGAATGGTTCTTCTTGCTCCAAATGGGCATGGGACGAGGCTTGCACAGGTTTGGGATATTAATTTTTTCTTATTAATATGTGTGCGTGTAGACATATCATATTCATATGTAGCACTTGGTATTATTATTCAGTAATCAATTGTCAGTTGGTCCAAGGTGGTCCAAATGTTAACTTTCGTATTGCATATAAGATCCTTACAACTGATTAAACATAAGATCAATACATACTTGTCACGCCCCAAACTCGAGGGACATGACCGGCACTCGACCGGGTATCCCCAGTCAAGCGGACCTGGGTGTCTTTCCTAACCCATGAGCCACCCCTTGTTTTCCTTATTCAGTATTCCAAGAACTAGCCATATAATTAATTTTAAATCACCCTTTTTCAAAGCATATATACATAATAGTTAGTGAGATTACTAATTCGTTGTCCAACAAAAGAAACATGAATATACATAGCTTCTAACCCACATCCACTGTCTACGGAGCCTCTAAAGATACAACGGGATAATACAGTACTTGCCGGTAACAAGACTCCGGCTGTACCTTACACAACAACAAAATAAAGCTACAGAAACAAGCGGCCTGAGCCACGTAGGGCCCCGAGAGGAATGAGGCTCACCAAACAATTGACGGAAGGCGAAGAGGGAGCTACGATCGGTGGGCTGGAATACCTGCTGCAGATCCACCTACAATCATAACACAAATGTAGCGCCCCCGGCAAAAGGGACGTCAGTACACTTGAATTGTACTCGTATGTATAACAAACCTTGCGCCAAGTAAACTCAAGCCATAGACAAATAAGTAACAATAACAGAAACAACAATCAATTCCATAAAGAAATAACAATCAAGCCAAGCAAGTTTTACAAACTCTCCCGTTTCCCTTCCACATTTCCACATCAATAGATTTCACATTTTTGCTCATATTTTCATTTCAACAGTGATTTC
>MU787784.1:16153-29580 GCA_026770625.1 Nicotiana glauca | reverse complement strand
CAATATGATAATCTAAGAAATCAAAATCAATATCCGAATAACAATAGTCATGAAAGAACCACAACCCTAGAACGTGAAGTTTAGCTCCACATAGACATGGTAGCAAAACAACAAATCATACAAAGAAGCATAAAAAGACTAAGTTTGGGGAAGAAAAGATAAAACCCGGCCTCCACGACGGCTCTGTGCTCTTCCTTGGTCAAAAGTTGCTCTCCAAAACGTTCTCCTATGTATATATACCAAGTAGGGTTGGGCCCAAACAATTATACCTTCTCCAAGGTAAAAAAGGACACTTTTCCCGGGCTTAACTAGCGTTGCAGCGCACCTGAGCGCGCTAGTTGGACAACTTTCTGTCTCTGGGCGCGCTAAAACTAGCGCAGCCGCACTATTTCGAATTTTTCACCCTATTAAATTTCGAATTTAGAAAAACGTAAAACATGAATGTTATATCCCATTGAGTTAGCTTTCCAACCATATATTGTGGAGCCAAAATAGAGTTCTGAGCGAAAAGTTATGTCTATTTTACTAGATAGTGCGCAATCTACCTACTGGAGTTTTCGTTCGCTCTAACCATCATCCGTTGACCCCCAAACGCGATCCCGGCTTAATTCCTTTAACTTTTACTCAAACTTTAAAGTTCCAAATTATTTTAATTCATTCCATAATATGTACATAGCTCGAAATCACTCCTACAAGGCATACAACACAGTTAGTATAAAACACTAGCGATTAAAGCGCAAACTCAACTAAAGTGCTGTAAATTAGAGTGTAATAATCGACTAAAATAAGAAATTATAGCCTATCATCAATACCCCACACTTAAACGTTGCTCGTCCTCGAGTCAACCAAAAATTTACTCTATCTATGAGCACATAACATATTTGAAGCACACTACACCAATGATTATGGTTGATAGCAACAATTAAACTCTAGCATATGCAATCATCATACACTTCCCTTTACTTATGCCATACTTTAAAAATGTTCAAACAAAGACAATATGCTCACAAAAACCCTAGCCTCAAAAATCGACTATATGTCATAATGCACTCATGGTTTGAATACCCAACGTCGTAGAGAAATCTAATAATGTTACCTATCCCTCGTGAAGCCATGTGCCCTCACAACAAGAACAAGAGAATACGTTGAACCCACACAATCAAATCTCATGATCAAATATAGTTTAAAGACTCATATATATATATTAAAGTACTCTCTCACTCTCACAAAAGAAGTCACATGCATGCACTTGGTACAATAGGCTTGCCCTTAATGTAAATCTCTACTAATGTAGGCTCGCTCGATCTAAAATCAGTTAGGACTTTTTCATGGTTGTAATGTAGGCTAAGGGACGGGTAGGATATATTTAGGAATAGTGGTTCACCCTCCTAAGCACTTTAACACATCACATAGTTACTTTGAGCGCAAATTTTTCAATCCCAACTTCAATTTCACAACTAAAATCACTCCCAACAATGTTCCCTCTTTCTTTAAGCACTACTTTAATTTATACCCCACTAGCAGGAACAAGACAACAATTTATTCACCTATATTTTTTTTTTTCAATTTTCGCTAGTGGTGTATTATTTTACAAAACAAGTGCTCCTTTCTTCCTTTTATTGGTTCCACTCAAAAGCCACCCCACACTTAGTTCCTTCTTACTTCTTTTAGCGCTCATCTCACAATTAAAGTGCTTTAAGAGGTAAAGGGATCAAAGATATCAATTAAGAACAAAAAGGATATAGGCTTGTAATGTGGGTGCCAAACAAAAGTCTATAGGCTCAAAAGGGTTAACTAGGGATGAATTTTATTTGTGATAAGCAATTAAGCTCAAAAAGATCAAAGAAAGCCTAGAATCATTTTTCAAACCGAACATCACTTAAAATTTCGCTTCAACTCACATACCGGGCAAGTTTTAGACACAAGTACAATACATAGACTATACAAAAACCTCACCACACATGGCACATGACTCACTAAGAACGGTCTCATTCCGACTCTCAAACAAATGCAAGTATTCATGGAGCCACGAGATATTAAGCATGAAGCACAAAGTGAACATAAGTCAAGAAAACGAGACATAGGCATCACAAGACATGCTATCCAACTACGCAAGGCATCATCAATAATTTCAAATCATAGGGAAGATACTACACATGCCAAAGCCTAAATATGCTGCTATCAAACAAGTCAAGGGCACCTAGGTTTATCATTCTTCCTCTTTTTATTCCCTAAATTCTAATCTACTCTAAAATATAAAAAAATGCTACTACCCGGTTCAAATTATATCCCATGAAAAAGAACCGATGCACAAAGAAAAACCACGGGGGATTATTACTATCTAAAGAAAGCTAAAAGATACATTTTTGTATTTTTTTTTTGTTTAGACTTTAATCCCTCAAGAAAACTGTCTAGGAGATCCATCATCGGGAAGAGTCCCAATTTTTTTTTTAACTTTTCTAAAAAAAAATATATTCAATTAAACTAACACAACTAAAATAGCATAGAAAGTCACTCAGACAATCTCCTCACCCCACACTTAAAATTGTACAATGTCCTCAACGCACACTATAAATAATAAGAGGGTTAAGAGACTCCCTGGTAGGCCAAAGGCTGAAGAATTAGCAGCTCACGGGATACTCAGACTTCTCCCACGTATGATCCCTTGTGCGGGTATCTCACACTCAGTTTCAAACACATGCTCGCTGTTGCACATGCCTATTGGCTTTGACTCCATGCTCCTACTCCTACAAAATGCAAAAATAATACTACAACATAATAAAAATAAATTAAATAAACAAAAATAAAAGAAAGTAGTAAAGCTGGGTTTCCTCCCAACAAGCGCCTAATTTAACGTCGCGGCACGACACCATCACTTTCACCACTTTTCCCTCCACTTTGAGGATATAAATTGCGCCCCCAATTTTGCATCAATTTTTCTATCACGTTCATGAGGCGGTTGTGTGAAAATAAAGGAACCAAGCAATAGATATCGCATCTTGTACTTCTTGGCCCTTAAGTGGGGAATGTCTTTTTGTCTCCTTGGCATTGCAAATTTCAGAATATAAACACTTTGTTCCTCATCCATTGACTCCTCTATATGCTCGAATGGATCAATTCCCGTGTCACCAACCAAACATAATGTTGAAAAATATTTAGAATGAGGTCCAATACGCTGCAACTCCAAAATTGTATTATTTTTGACATCCTCAATTTTGCACTCTTCGTCAACCTTGGCATTATTAATAATATTTTGGTCGAATAGTTGGAATTCCTCTTTCCGCTCCACAAGATGGCCAGTATCCACAAAAATTGGTTGTAGGGCATCATACGCCTCAACCTTTTTATTCAATTGAGCATGCAAGTCATGGATATCTGAGCCAAATTGGTCTATCTCTTGCTTGAGCTCAGTTCTTGCTTCTATTAGTTGTTTTGTCATATTTGAAAGACCATCACGGAGAAACTCATGAGATTTCATAAGTTGAGCTTGTTCCTCTAGCCAAGATTGGCTCACTATATCTGCTTCTTCAAAATTATTTTATGGTGGGAACTCGCTCTCTTCAGCCACTTCCTCCACCTCGGCCTTCATTCTCATGATTGCTGCACTAATTCTTTGTGTAGCCTTTCTATTTTCATCTTGTAGCTCGACTACTTGCCTCATCATATCCATAATACGAGCCATGCTTTCCATATCATCCACTTCCTTGCTCCTATCAAACTCATAAGCATTATTAGAAACATTATAATAAGAACTCTGAGAAGGATAATAAGAATTAGGACAACCATCCCAATGGCCACCTTGACCACCACAAATATTACAAAAACTCCACATATCAAATTGAGATGCATAATTTTGCCACAAGTGTGGTCCTCCATAATATGGACAAGGATCACTATAATAAGAATAACCAATATTTGACCAATTCTCATTCCAAGATGCCATGTCAACAAAGATAATAAAATATTAAACTAAGTTAAAAATAAAAAATAAAAACTTGAATAGGCAAAAATTAAAAATTCAATCTAGTAGAATAGTTAATTTCTAAGTCCCCGGCAACGGCGCCAAAAACTTGTTGCGGCCAAACGCACACGCAAGCGCACGCGGTCGTCAAGTAATAAAGTGACTAAAACTCGGATGTCGATCCCACGAGGACTTGTGATTAACTACTAACTAAATTAGACTCTCCTAATTATCTATACAAGAATTAAACCTAGAAGTATTTGATTCTAAACTAATTAAATAAATAAAAACAAATAATGAACTATTAACAGAGAAAGAGCAGATTTTTATGATACCAATATAATGAAAACGATCTAGGGTTATGGGCTATCTAACAATCCTATTGTATTCTTCAATTGAATTGACTAACTAATTTATCTAGTTTATTGGTTGACAGGGTTAATATTGCTCATAAGAATCTGTCGAGTTCTTACTCGCCTATTCAAGCTAACCTAACGCCTATATGTCTATGGAGTTAGAATCAACAAGAACGCATTTATAATTCCTGTAAATCAACCAAGCAAGGCAATTAGGTATATGTCTATCCTAACCGCGAATCCATTCCCCGAGGCCCAGGTTCAAGAACTTGCTCTACTCAATCCTATATGCTACCTATAATTCCCACTTTCAAGTTCAACTCTAGATTCGTAGATAGTATTCAATTGGTGATCAAGCAATCCAATAATTAAGTGCAAGATTAAATAAATAAACCAATATGATAATATAAGAAATCAAAATCAATATCCGAATAACAATAGTCATGAAAGAAACACAACCCTAGAACGTGAAGTTTAGCTCCACATAGACATGGTAGCAAAATAACAAATCATACAAAGAAGCATAAAAAGACTAAGTTTGGGAAAGAAAAGATGAAACCCGGCCTCCACGACGGCTCTGTGCTCTTCCTTGGTCAAAAATTGCTCTCCAAAACGTTCTCCTATGTATATATATACCAAGTAGGGTTGGGCCCAAATAATTATACCTTCTCCAAGGTGAAAAAGGACATTTTTTAACTAGCGCTGCAGCGCACCTGGGCGCGCTAGTTGGACAACTTTCTGTCTCTGGGCGCGCTAAAACTAGCGCGGCCGTGCTATTTCGAATTTTTCACCCTGTTATGTTCCGAATTTAGAAAAACGTAAAACATAAAAGTTGTAACTCATTGAGTTAGCTTTCCAACCATATATTGTGGAGCCAAAATAGAGTTCTGAGAGAAAAGTTATGTCTATTTAACTAGATAGTACACAATCTGCCTACTGGAGTCTTCGTTCGCTCTAACCATCATCCGTTGACCCCCAAACGCGATCCCGGCTTAATTCCTTTAACTTTACTAAAACTTTAAAGCTCCAAATCATTTGAATTCATTCCATAACATGTACATAGCTCGGAATCACTCCTACAAGGCATAAAATACACAGTTAGCGTAAAACACTAGCGATTAAAGCGCAAACTCAACTAAAGTACTGTAAATTAGAGTGTAATAATCGACTAAAATAAGCAATTATAGCCTATCATCAATGTCTACCCCTATTTCAAGGTTTGTCGGGGTATAGTCTTGACGAAACTTAAAGACGATACTTGAAGTACCCGATCATCACAATAGAAAATTTATCCTTTTTCTCAGAATTTTGAACTTTTTCCTTATTTTCTGGCATAAAACCTGCAAAAAGAAATCTTTATACTCATTATTATCCCATTTATTGCTTTCCATCAAAGCCCATTTCTTTCTTCTGTTCTCTTTATCCTCAGTATTACTCCATTTAACTTTTTTCCTCATCAAATTCCTCTCTCTTCCCTTCTTTTCTTCCATCAGGATTTGTATTTATCTTTCACCTCAACTTCATTCTCTTTTTTGCTCTTTTCCTTCGGATGAAATTTATCCTCTCTTCCCATTCTTCAAAATAAGTTAATACATCATAATAATTTAATTAATGTGATATTTCCGTTACATCATAATGATTCAATAACGTGGTTTTTCCGTTACTAAAACTCTTTGAAAAAATAAAACTTACTATGAGATGTCTCACAACTATATAAAGGTTTTCACCTAACTGGATATTGTAGTTGTAAACTAGATGGAAATTTTTTTCTTGACGTAGAAAATAATGATGTTTTTTAAAGTTCGATGAATGGAGGTACATGAGATATCATGAAGCATGAGGTTGACGGTGGACTCAGGGTCACGGAGGTGTCGGACGATTGTCACAACTCAAAATTCAACTAATCGTGATGATACTAACCCAACTCGCTAGGTAAGCTAATTAACAACTATTAAATTTCAATAAAATTTAATATGACAATTAAGTAAAAGAAAATATCTTAATCCTATATATTTTTCAAGGACTAGTAGTACAAATCATGAGCTTCTAAGATTAGAATTTATAATGCTGATGTGAAATAAAAATACATCATCTATCCCAATAATACATAAACAAAATTTTTCATAAGTCTAGAGCTACCATGAACAAGAGGCGGCTATAGCCAGTACGTAGGTACATCTTCAAATCCAGCTCTCGTCGATCACAGCAACATCAGTAGGCAACATCTGCACGCAACCCCATGTACTCAATAAGTAATAAACATAACCTTAGGTTGAAAGTACTGCCGAGCTAGAACAACGGTCGAGTCCGACACAAATAGACAACAACATTTTATAACAACATAAAGCAAGTAATAAAAGAAGAATCTCATAAATAGAATGCTCAGCTCATTCACACTTCCAGAAAATAGACATGCTTTTCAAGTATCTTTGTGAAAGCCCAAATCTTTTACGAAATTGCAAAAAATATGAGTAAGCATGAAAACTGTGATCTCCCAAAAACCTATCAACAATAAATAAAAAGTTTCATTTTCAGATAGTGTGAGAAAAGTATATCTCTATGCCTACATATCAAGATACATGTAAAATCATAATTGTCACCAAATTCGGGTAGCAGAAGGAAATGTATCTCTAGTACACATGTCAAAT
Source organism: Nicotiana glauca (assembly GCA_026770625.1). NCBI lineage: Eukaryota > Viridiplantae > Streptophyta > Magnoliopsida > Solanales > Solanaceae > Nicotiana > Nicotiana glauca. The sequence goes on along the minus strand of MU787784.1, from coordinate 22,615 downwards.
GCGATATATCTTAGTGATGAACTCATGTACTCACACTCTCAGAGTACTCAAGCTCATTGTCTCGCATCCTCCTCACCATGCTCAATACTCAGCACATTCAACTCTATACAATACCTGTTGCGGCATGCAGCCCGATCCACATATAGCCATAAGGCCTGTTGCAGCGTGCAACCCGATCCACAAATAGATAGCCATACGGTCTGTTGCGACGTGCAACTCGATCCTCAAATAGATAGTCATACGGCATGTTGCAGCGTGCAACCCGATCCACATATATATAGCCATACGCCCGTTGCGGTGTGCAACCCGATCCATATATATACACCCATAAGGCCCGTTGCGGCGTGCAACCTGATCCCCCCCACATATATATATATATATACACACACACACACACACACACACATATACATATACATGCAAACTGAGGTATGTATAGACTCCGGACTCCGAAGGGGCTCCTTTAGACCAAGCGCTATAACAAGTCAATCATGGCATAAATCAGTAAAACATGTTGCGGCGTGCAGCTCGATCCCATAAATATCCTCATCATCAGACCCTCGGCCTCACTCAGTCATCAATCTCTCCAGTTTCTCGGGCTCTCAATATCGTGAAAAAATAGCCCAAATAATGATGTATCAATAAACGGCAACAGAGAATAAGATATGATATGCATATAAATGCGTATGACTGAGTATGTAAATGCAACATCAGCAGATAACTCAACAACAAAGAAAAGCCATTATGGGTCACAATGATACTAGCATATAGCCTAAACATGATTTCTAGCATCAATTACAGCTACGGTGCTCTAACACATAGAGTACAGTAGAAATGTTCAGATAAGATAGCTACACAATTTCATGAAATCGACTAAATCATAATTTACACGGTGCACGCCCACACGCCCATCACCTAGCATGCGTTTCACCTCAACATTAATCACATAACACGTAATTCAGTATTTCATACCTCCAGCATCATGTTTAGAAGTGTTACCTACCTCGAACAAGCCAAATTCAATACCTAGCAAGCCAAACGATGCTCCAAAAATGCCATCCCACACGTACCGTTCTCTTAACTATTCGAAACTAGCCAAAAGAAACTCAAATACATCAAATAATGCCAAAGGAAACAAACCCAATCGATAAAGGTCAAATCATTAATCAAAATCCCAAAATCTACCAAAAAAGTCAAACACGGGCCCGTGTCTCAGAACCCGACAAAACTCACAAAATTTGATAACCCATTCAACTACGAGTCCAACCATACTAGTTTCACTTAATCCGACTCTGGATCGATATTCAAAACTCAAAAATTCACTTTATGAAATTTTAGATAAAATCCCCAAATTTCACTTTGAAATCATCAATCATATGCCAAAAATAAAGATGCATTCATGAAATATAACCAAAATCAAGTTAGAATACTTATCCCAATTCATATGGTGAAAATCTCTTCAAAAAATTATCCGAATTCGAGCTTTCTAACTCCAAATATGACCAAATGAACAAACTTTCGATATTAAATAATTTTGCCCAGCTGTTCTGCCTCGTTTTTCATGCAAATGATCTCAGAATTTGATGCCTCCAATGGATTTCTTGTGAAATTTCAGTCAAGTTAGATTTTTGAATCACTCCATTTGACATTATAATGAAGGAGATATGTTGGTTTCAATATTTGAAAATAGTTGAGATTTTTAAATACGACGTCAGTGGCAATGTCATAATTAATCTGAAAAATCTAGCAACCCAATTCTTAGTAAAATAACCATAAAATATTTATTGATGTCTAAATTCGATGATTCATTTTGCTATGGCTTCGTAATTATGATACGAATCTAATGTTTCAATCAAAACATAAATCAGAGCTCATTTGTTCAATGTGATACCATTAATGCTTGAAGAAACGATGGCGAAACATAAGAAAAACGAGTGCAACACAATCCAAACCTATCATAAACTCACCAGAGCCCCTCGAGACCTCGTACGAATATACCAACAAGTCTCATAACATAACACGGACTTACTCAAGGCCTTAAATCATGCATAACAATATCCAAACAACGGAATGCTCCTCAAACCAAACCTTTCGAACTGTCGAACTTTCGACTCCCAAGAACTCGTGACGAAAAATATCAAATCAACTTGGAATGAATTCAAATTTTGCACACAAGTCTTAATGCATCATACGGAGCTATTCGTGCCCCCAAACTGCCGAGCGAAATACAAATGCTCAAAACGACCGATCGGATCGTTACAACGATGACGGAGAGGAGTTTGGACAGATGAGGTGAGAGACAGCTGTTAGGCTGATTTGTTTAGGTACTTAAAATTGAAGATGCAACGACCCAAGTAAGATCAGAGTTTTCAAGAGATTGAAAATGAAGAATGGAAGTCAAATCAGGCGAAGAACGAAGGTAGATGAGCAAATAACAAGAAAAAGAAGAAACTGAGATTAGAATTAAGACGGAGCCTAATCTTTGCTGGAATTGGAGTCTCCAAGGAGGCATCAGAAGAAGTTTCCGATTAATTAAGGACAAACAATCGGTACACGAGTAATATGTGTTGAGGGTCAACAAAGTTTGTTTTTTCTTTGCAAAGAAGCATTCACTTTTTATAATTTTTATTACTTGTAAATAATTTTTAAATTTGTAAGTGCTGAAAATTTGATGTTGAGCAAGTTTTTTCTACTACAAATATTACATGAACAGATTGAATCATTTGATACCACAATAGGAATGCGTGTATGTTACAAATTTTAGTACTTTCAAGGAACATAAGAAAGACTTAAAAAAAGAACTAAAGAAAACCAAAAATAAAAAAAGGATAAAAAGAAAAGGAGTACTATATGATGTAACAAAATGCTTATGTATCGGTTCTTGATGTAATATGTATATATAAATGTCAATAAGGATATGATATTAATCAATTTGTCAACTGCAAGATGGTTGTTATTACATCGAAACACCATCTCCTTCATGAATGGCTTTTGCTTAAAAATAAAGGTGAAGAAAAGAGAAATTACAAAGGTGCAGATTTTTTGTTTTGTATTTGCTTTTTCTTTTTTCTTTTTTCTTTTTTATTTCACATATCTTCCTTGTTACTTTTCAAAATGTGAGAAACCTTGAAAAATATTTTAGAAAATATATTAAATACATATTAGACAAAAACATCATTATTTTTGTTTACCTTGAAAATGATAATTACAATTAGATTTGATTTTGTGGTTCTAAAAATACGTGATTTATTTTATGCTAGTTGTTAGGAAGTAGGTGTTAAGTGTGAGACTAGAAAATAAGATAAGAACTTGAGGCATTATGTTTAAGCAAACCGAGTGGTTAAGAATCGGGTCCTCAAGCCAGGTTATACTAAGATGTGAATGGCCGATGAAGGACTAACAATTCTCGGAGCTTTGATAAGGGATCTTTATGATCAATAATGAGTAATAAATGAAGAACAATTAATAAAACACAATAAATATAAGTAACCGAGTCAAGAGAGAATGTGTTTAAGTTAGAGAGCAGAGAATATTCATGTATTGAATATTGTATACGTCCATTACAAAATGATAAGGGTTTCGTATATATAAGAGGCGAAATCCCAATATAGTATACACGCATTTATTACAAGGAAAAAAGGACGGTACAACCATTTAATACCATGGTACGGGCTTGAACTAGCATAATAGACTTGGTCAGCATTAATCACGTGTCGTGGAAATTTCCCGTTTATCCATCATAGCCATCAATTTACACTTTCCCGGGTCGAACATTGAGAACCCTCGGGGCCGAACCTCGAGTTGAGACTCGAGCCTTCTGGGGGCGGTCCTACGAAGTGCCATAATGACCATAATATCGGACTCTCCGATTTTAGCCGTATACAGATAGTTCCTGCGTTTCTTAGAACATGATGATAAGAAATGATTTTCATATCGATCTCATTTATTCTCTCGTGATGACATTATACGTATGACGTAAGTTCTTGTGATGACTGAAACGTCCCATCGGTTCATCTTCCCAGGAGCGTTTTAATGCACTACCGGTTTATTTTCCCAAAAGTGTTGATATTTCCGCCGATCCGTTCCCCAAAAAGCATTGATTGCGCCTGTCGATACGTTTTCCAAAGGTAATGATTGCGCCATCTATTAACGTTACTGCCTTTCTATAAATGGGAGGTTTTTTAAACCAAAACTCCATCCAGTCATTCTTCAATAGCCTTTAACCCTTTTCTTCTCTTTATCTTCATCCAAACTCTATTTTCCATCGTTCAAGCTCGTGACCGTAAGGTCACACGATAGTGGTTTTGCCAATTATGACATGGCTATGCATCAAAAAAATTTCCCACAGAGTGGGATCGTAATGATTTGTTTTTGTTGTTGTTGTTGTTGGCCCGAAATAGTGAGAGAGGGGCTTCAAATTGTTCCCGCATCAGAGGATATATGGACTGTGAACTACTGCTTATCTCTCTTAACTTCAACCTGGTGTGGCACTTCACTCCTTTTTCTTTCTCCGGAGTGAGGTGGTGTCATCTACTAACTGTTGCATTTCGAACTGGTGCACGTCTCAAGAAGTGGCTTCACAATAGTAGTGCTGACGAGACCCATACTAGCCAAAATTTTCACCAAGCAACAATTTTCCATGCATGTTAAAAACTTTTGCTCTTTAAAAGGCTATAGCTTCTTCCTCAACTCTTGATGCTTCGGAGGAGATAATCGAAGGCGTCGCACTGAAGATCGAAATGGGATCCTTGAGGAAATGGTTCTCGCAGATATTGCTCCCAAGGGTGCACCTCCAAGAGTAGATTAGACTTCTAGCCATTATTTTTGTTTCTTTGTTTCTGTATAAGGACCCGTCATGGGCTTTTGTAATCATCATTTATTAATACAAAAATGCATCTTCAATTTGTCTTTAACTTATGTTGAATTTCCTTCTGCCTGCGTTTGCAAGAAATCTGAGCATGTGACTTTATTGATTGGTCCGAATCATGTAGGTATTCCCTTGGTTCTCAATTGGTTAATACGATATTCCCTAAAAACCCTTCGTCGTCCCTCAGACTAAGCATGGATCGATTCTGATACAAACTTAGGTCGCCGAGACTTCCGAGCTCAAATTGAATGAGAGCGGGGCCTCGTATTTCCTTAAAATAAAACTTAGCCTTTTTAAGTTGCGTTGATAGTCCTCGAGGGATGAGTTTGCTTGATCATCTAAATTTTTAAGATAGATTTTAGGCCTTGCACCTAGTCCCCAAGTGATTGTTTACTTGAACTCGGGTAGCCTCTTACTGAGCAAAAATTGATCTTGAGCTTAAAATAAAGATAGCCTTAAGGCGTTATAGATGACCCTTGAGTGGGGATACACTCGAACTCGGATAGTCCCGGGGCTAAAGTAATTGAGAGGCTGTTTAAATTGATCGAATGGAAAAGATAGCCCTGAGTCTTTATCAATAATCCTCGAGTGAGTACTGATTCGGGCCCAAGTATCCCCGGGGGCCAAATAATAGAGTGAATGACCCGCACTTGCAATAGCTGAGATCATCGAGATTGGGTATCATCTTGAGGCTTGGTTTATGTGGATTGTTCCGTAGAGCTCATAGTTATAGTAATAGAGATCCTCGAGATTGGGCCTCATCTCGAGGCTGAATTAATGTCGATAGCTATTTAGAGCCCAATTTTATTTTGATGGAGATCCTCAATATCGGGCACCATCTCGAGGCTAGATTGGTGTTAATGGCTCTTTAGAGCTTATCGTGTTGGTGTCAGGGATCCTCGATGTTGGGCACCATCTCGAGGCTAGACTGTCATGGGAATCTTTTAATCCCTCGATCGTTGTACGACAGTTTCATTCGTATGGCGAGGTTATGAAATGACCAAGATGATCCTACTGGTACTCTTCCTCGAAAGAGATATTGTCACGACCCAAACTGGAGGGCCATGACAAGCACCCGACCATACTTGCCGAGCACCAACGTATATTTTATCTAATCTTCTTTATTATCTTTTAGAGCTGAGGAGGTCAATAAAAATGGTAGACATGGATCATGGACAACCAACAATAAAATATGATGGCATGAACCTACATAACATGGGATGACCAGACAATCAAGAAACTATATATATATGGTACGACCTACCACGCTATCATGAAAGGCTATACAACAAAAACCAGCCGACAAGACATACCAAACTATACATGACTCGACACATGTCTATGAGCCTCTATAGGAACATAAGTTCTGCAACATAGCCGGAACAGGGCCCTGACATACCCATAATGTCTATAACAAAAATGCATACCAAGACCAAGGCAAGTCCGGAGAAGGGATCTCGCCAATCACTGCTGAACTGGACAGCCTACTGTGGTGGCGGAGCTACTCCTGCCTGTCTATCAGGACCTGCAACACGACATGCAGCGTCCACAATTAAAAGGACGTCAGTACGAATAAAGTACTGAGTATGTAAGGT
>MU787783.1:0-19652 GCA_026770625.1 Nicotiana glauca | reverse complement strand
CTTGATGTCAAAACTGCTTTCTTACACGGTGATCTAGAAGAGACAATCTATATGGATCAGCCTGAAGGTTTCCTAGCTGAGGGAAATGTAGATCACGTATGCCAACTAAAGAAGTCTTTGTATGGTTTGAAACAATCCCCTAGACAGTGGTACAAAAGGTTTGATGCATTCATAACTACACATGAATTCTCAAGGAGTGCATTTGATAGCTGTGTGTATCACAAGAAGATGTCTGGTAACTCAATGATTTATTTATTATTGTATGTTGATGATATGCTTATTGCTGCTAACAACATTACAGAGACAAATGTTTTGAAGAAACTGTCGAGCAAGGAATTTGACATGAAGGATTTAGGAGCTGCAAAGAAAATCCTTGGTATGGAGATTTCAAGAGAAGACGGTGTTGTACATCTTTCTCAGAAGAGGTATATTGAAAGGATTCTCGAGAGATTCAATATGCATACGTGCAAGCCTGTAAGTACACCATTAGCTCCTCATTTTAAACTTTCAGAGTTACAAATGCCTCAGTCCGAGGATGAGGTGGAGCATATGTCAAAGATTCCTTATGCCAGTGCAGTTGGTAGCATTATGTATGCTATGGTATGCACACTTCCAGATATTGCTCAATTTGTAAGTGTGGTAAGTAGATACATGTCCAGCCCAGGAAAGAGGCATTGGGAAGCTGTCAAGTGGATATTGAGATATCTCAAGGGAGCTTCTGGTGTTGGTCTGACCTTTCGAAAAAGTGGTGGAGGTATTTCAATTCTCGGTTATGTGGATTCTGACTATGCAGGAGATCTTGACAGAAGAAGGTCCACAACTGGATACATCTTTACCCTCGTTGGCAGTGCCGTTAGTTGGAAGTCGACTCTGCAGTCGATTGTCGCTTTGTCTACGACAGAAGCAGAATACATGGCAGCAGCGGAGGCGATGAAGGAAGCTATCTGGTTGAAAGGTTTAGTAGCGGAATTGAGTTTGGTTCAGCTGGAATCAACTCTTAGATGTGATAGTCAGAGTGCTATTCATCTAATGAAAAATCAGAGATTTCATGAGCGCACTAAACACATTGATGTCAGATTTCATTTTATTCGAGATGTTATTGAAGAGGGAACTATCAAGGTCGTGAAGGTTATCACAGACGATAATGCTGCAGACATATTGACCAAGATAGTCCCGCTCGCTAAGTTTGCACACTGTAAGGACTTGGTGGGGGTGTGCATCAACTGATGCAACTCCGAAGAGAACAGTTGTTAGGTGGAGGTGGTATGTTCAACCATGGTTTGATTCTTCTTGTTTCTTACAATGGGATTGCCCAGTAAGCTTAGAAGGTTTGGCCAGAGTTATTCACACATATGCTCGAAACGCAAACCAAGATGGAGATTGAAAATGTTGGTTTATGTTTAGTCAACAATGGCATGCTGAAAATGTTGGTTTATGTTTAGTCAACAATGGTATGCAAATTGGAAGAGTTGGTGGAAAGAGTTGGTATGAATGCTAGGAGGAAGCTTCCTCCTTTGATGTCACCCATGACATCAAGAGGAAGTAGTTTGATGTCACCACTGACATCAAGATGTCTTTACCCCTATAAATAGTTGCACTCCTTCATTTGTAGAAACCATCCCAAAAACAATACAATACATTGTAGTGAGTAGAGAGTTAAGAGAGAAATTCTTTTAAGTGTAATTGGAAAATCTCCCCTTCCTTTGTAAATAATAGAAAAACAATTGTTCTCCGGTAGACATAGGATTATTTTGATCCGAACCACGTTAAATTTTGTGTTCTTTCTTTTACGTTTCTGCTAACAGTCAATATATCTTTTGAAGGTATTTTTTCCGTTTTTTAAAATAGATTAGGAGGAAGGAAAAACAAAATTTTATAGAGTTGCAACATGAATTTCATTTCAAAGGTTGAATTTATCCTTATCCAGCAATTGATGTTAACCAAAAATTTGAATATAATCTGGAAGTTCCTAAATTTGGTAGATATGACTGGAATGTTTGACAGTTTTTGACCATAACCTTTTGCTGGTTAGTTGGAAAACAAAAATGAGATAATTTTGGTTTTAAACTAATGGAAGTTTTTAGTGCACTCAAGAGTTGGCTAGTGGTATCCAATCAAAGAGGACAACTTGGTTATGATGAAAGAGGCCATATTTTTTTGTTTTTCACCTGCGTTCGTCATTCATATTGTGACCCGACTAAATTCGGATTCACACGAGGAAGTATCACATTGGGAATTAAAGTGATGCCTAACAGAGGCGACTCTATGCCTAAAATTCGAACCCAAGACCTTTGATTAAGAATACTGAATATTTACTATTCCACCACAATCTTTGCTGGTCGATGATCATATTGAAAGACATACAAAATACTGGCAAAGTCGTTGCTGTAAGTTATTTTTCCTACGTGTATGTGGCCCAATAGGTTTTAAGGACCATAATTAATATCTAATTAATTATCAAATATTATCCGTCCGATTGATTACTTGATAGACATACCAGATTAAGTGAGAACATCTATAAATTGGTCCTCTTCCCACCCATTAAGGTTACCGTATTTTATTTTCTTTCTTCAATTACTAAAGACGGCGGTAACGAAAGCTAGGGCAATGGGGGAGAAACCAATTTACCGATTAACGCTTCCGCTTCAAGATAATGAATTCCGCTTCAGGTTTATTTTCTATGATGATTACATGTAAGATTATCATGTTTAAGATCCTGGTAGAATTATAGTTTATACTTACATGTCTTCAAAATCACCGTTACAAATTTCACGTAAAATCATATAGTTTTGTATTACAACCGACGGAATCATATAGTTTCGAGTTACAATCTGACGGAATCTCACATTAGGATTTCACGTGAAATCATATAGGATAAAATAATTTTGTATCCTTAATCCCACTGTATGCTCCTCTACACGGGAAACTAATTTTCTTCTTGAAGATTTGTCTAATTTAAGTATTATGCTATTTTCCTATACTGGATTGAGCAAAGCTTCTTTAAGAAACATGAACTTAGGCCACATTTATTACATTAATAGTCCGTTCTATTAGATTATTTTAGATATTAATTTCTTGGGCCATAAAATAATATGTTGTGGGCGATTAACTAATAAAGTCACTTATTATTTATCTTGTGTATGTGATTATGCTTATACATTTTGTTAGTCATCAAAGTGATCAAACGACATTGTTTAAAATATTCACATGCATAAAATTTCCTGATGCTTATTTTATATGTGCATTTATGTTTATATAGTTTGTTAGTCACCAAAGTGGACAAACTAGTATGTTCATGAAAAATATGCATATATAAAATTATAATTTATCCATAAAATTAATGAAATGCCTATAATTAAAAATTAGTGGATAAATTAATTTTCACTATTGCAAGAACTTAAGGATTTACCCAAAGGTGAATCAATTATTCTATGAATAGTGAATATGATGAGGTAAATTAATATTCTTAGTCAAATATATATTGTTTGTCCAAAAATGACATATATATTTGGTTAAAAATATTTAATTACCTATTAAAGACTAAATGGCACTTAAATTAAGATAGTGTGTCGTAGTATTTACCCAAAGGAGAATTGCAATATGCTTTAACTGTTTTGGTGAATCCATATTGATTTGTGAGAATGTATTATCTATTTTGTAGCTATTCCTTTTCATTCTGTTACTGTGTTCAACGGATTGAACTTCTCTGAATGGCGTGAACAAGTTCAGTTCCACTTAGGTGTGATGGATCTTGGCTTGGCTCTGCTGAATGATAAGCCTGCGACCATTACTGATTCGAGCAGTGCGGATGAGAAGTCTTTCCATAAAGTATGGGAACTCTCTAACAGGCTAAGCCTTATGTTTATGCGAATGAATATTGCAAACAATATTAAGAGTACTATTCCACAAATAGAAAGTGCCAGGGAATACCTGAAGTTTGTGGAAGAACGTTTTCGTTCCGCAGATAAGTCTCTCGCTGGAACACTAATGGTTGAAATCATGACCATAAAGTTTGATGGGTCGCGTAGTATGAAAAACCATATCATCGAGATGACTAACATTGCAACGACTTCAGACCTTGGGGATGAACGTGGATGACTCCTTCTTGGTTCAGTTTATTTTGAACTCGTTACCTCTTGAGTATGGACGTTTTCAAATTAACTATAACACTATTTAGGATAAGTGGAATGTTAGCGAATTGTCCAGTATGCTTACTCAGGAGGAGTCAAGACTTAAGAAATAAAGGAGTCATTCAATTAACCTCATGGGTCAAGGAGCTGGTAAAGGACTTAAAGTGAAGGCCAACAAGTCCAAGAAGATGAAAGCACGTGCTAAAGCTCGACAGGATGCTAACAAGAAACATAAGACAGATACGTGTCGTTTCTATAATAAGGAAGGACACTATAAGAAAGATTGCCCGAAACGTAAAGCTTGGTTCGAAAAGAAAGGTACAATTAGTGCTTTTGTATGTTTCGAATCACATTTAGTAGAAGTTCCTAATAATACTTGGTGGCTTGATTATGGTGCAACTGCTTACGTATCTACTACGTTGCAGGGATTCCTTACGATCCAAACTACAAATCCAAATAAGGATTTCTTGTTCATGGAAAATCGTATGAAGGCTCCAATTGAAGGCATAAGGATTTATCGTTTGATCATGGAGACTGTACGTCACCTTGATCTATTACAGACTCTTTATGTACTTTCAGTTTCTAGGAATTTGATTTCTCTTTCGAGACTTGATGTTTCTGGATTTAATTTAAAGTTTGGAAATTGATGTTTTAATTTTCATAAGAATGCTATTTTGTATGGGTATGGTTTTCTTAGTGGTGTTTTATATAAGTTGAAACTTGATATTGGTTTTTTTGAATCCCTTCTTACCATTCAACATAATGTTGGAATTAAACGTAATTCACTAGATGAAAGTTCTTCTTACTTGTGGCATAGACGTTTTGGTCATATATCCAAAGAAAGGTTAGAAAGATTAATAAAGAATGCGATTCTCCCGAATCTAAATTTACTGATCTTACTATATGTTTGGATTGCATTAAGGAAAAGCAAACCGAGCATAGTAAGAAAGGTGCCACAAGAAGCACCCAGCTTCTTAAAATTATACACACCGATATTTTTGGACCCTTTGACGTTCCATCTTTTGGTGGAGAGAAATATTTTATCACTTTTATCGATGATTTTTTATGTTATGGATACATCTATTTGATGAAAGAAAAATATCAAGCAGCAAATGCTCTGAAGGTGTTTGTTAATGAGGTTGAAAGGCAATTAGATAAAAAGATGAAAATCATTAGGTCAGATAGAGGTGGTAAATATTATAGAAAATATAATAAGTCAGGAAAATGTCCAGGTCCATTTGCAAAGTTTCTCGAGGAACGTGACATATGTGCACAGTATACTATGCTAGGAACACCTCAACAAAATGGTGTTGCAGAAAGGCGTAATCGAATACTTATGGACATGGTTAAGAGCATGAAAGTAATTTCTCATTACCCAAATTATTGTGGATGTATTCTCTTAAAATCGATGTATATTTATTAAATAGGGTTCCTAGTAAGGCAGTTTCAAAGATCCCTTTTCGAACTGTGGACAGGAAGAAAACCTAGTTTAAGGCACCTGCATGTTTGGGGTTGCCTAGCGGAAGATAGAGTTTATAATCCACAAGAAAAGAAATTAGATTCTCGAACAGTAAGTGGTTACTTTATTGGGTACCCAGAGAAATCTAAAGGGTATGAGTTTTTACTATCCAAACCATAGTTCGAGAATTGTTGAACCGGTAATGTAAGATTCATTGAGAATGGTGAAGTTAGCGGGAGTGCTGAAAAGCAAAGTGTGGAAACTAAAGAGATGAGGGTCAATATTCTATTACCTAGAAATGTGTCTACTTTCACACAAATATCCAATATTATTCCTGTTGTTGAAGAATACTTTGACAACACCGAATACTATTTGAATGTAACACTTCATGAAGAAACTAACTCACAAATATTTGACACAAATGAACCATAAGTAATGCCATTAAAAAAATCTCAAAGAGTTAGAAAATTAGCTATTTCGGATGACTATGTGGTTTATTTGCAAGAGTCAGATTTTGACATTGGTCTTAATAAGGATCCGGTTTCATTTTCACAAGCTATATAAAGTAATGAGTCTGCCAAATGGATTGATGCCATGAAGGAAGAGTTAAAATCCATGGAATACAATAAAGTCTAGGATCTTGTTGAATTTCTAGAAAGTTCTAAAAGAATCGGGTGTAGATGAGTCTCTAAGACCAAACGTGATTCAAATGGCAATATTGAGAGATACAAAGCCAGCCTTGTTGCCAATGGTTATACTCAGATAGGAGGCATTGATTATATAGAGACCTTTTCACCAGTCTCAAGAAAGACTCGTTAAGAATTATTATGGTTTTGGTGGCTCATTATGATTTAGAGTTACACCAAATGAATGTGAAAACTGCCTTTCTTAATGGAGATCTCGAGGAGGAAGTGTATATGGACCAACCAGAGGGTTTCGAAACTAAAGAAAAAGGTCAAATGGTGTGTAAACTGAAGAAGTCAATATATGGACTTAAACAAGCTTCACGACAATGGTATATAAAAATTAATGATACCATAACATCTTTTGGATTTGTGGAAAATACCGTTGATCTGTGTATATACCAAAAGATCAGTGGGAGCAAGTTTATATTATTAGTCTTCTATGTTGATGATATTCTACTTGCTGCTAATAATTTAGGCATATTGCGTGAGACCAAAGATTCTCTCTAAGAATTTTAAAATGAAAGATATGGGTGATGCATCCTATGTGATATGAATAGATATATTCCGTGATAGACCAAAAGGATTATTGGGATTGTCTCAGAAAGGCTATATCGAAAGAATTCTAGAGAGATTTAGTATGAACATTTGTTCAGCAAGAATTGTTCCAATTCAAAAAGGGGACAAATTTAGTCTCATGCAATGCCCTAAGAATGATGTAGAGCGAAAAGAAATGGAATCAATTCCTTACTCTTCTATTGATGGTAGTCTGATGTATGCTCAGACTTGCACAAGACCGGATATTAGTTTTGCGATCGGAATGTTGGGAAGATATCAGAGTAATCTAGGAATTGATCATTGGAAAGCTGCAAAAAAGGTTTTGAGGTACCTAAAAGGAACGAAGGATTACATGCTCATGTATAGGAGATCCAAGCATTTTGAAGTTGTTGGATACTCGGATTTAGATTTCGCTGGATGTATTGACACTAGAAAATCCATGCTTGGTTATTTGTTTCAATTAGCTGAAGGAGCAATATCGTGGAAGAGTGCCAAACAGTCTGTTATTGCTATATCCACGATGGAAGCAAAATTTGCGGCATGTTTTGAGGCCACAATTCATGCATTATGGCTGCGAAACTTTATTTTAGGACTTGGGATTGTCGACACCATTACCAAGCCACTGAAAATTTACTGTGATAATTCTGCAGCAGTATTCTTCTCCAAGAACGATAAGTACTCCAAGGTGCCAAACATATGGAATTAAAGTACTTTACCGTCAAGGAGGAAGTTCAGAAACAAAGAGTGTCACTTGAGCATGTTAGAACTGATCTCATGATTGCAGATCCGTTAACAAAAGGTTTACAGCCAAAGATATTTAAAGAACATGTACACAGAATGGGTCTTGGCTGTATTTATGATTGATGTATTTATGATGTTTTGACACTCTATGCTCATTTATGTGTTTCTGATATACATTAGTGATTTCCTGTTTCTCATCATGGTGCACACATTATTGTTTTGAGATATTACAGGATAAGACTCAATGAATCAGCGCTCAGGTGCGGACTCTACTATGTCTGAATCTGCACAGATGGTACAGGGAGTAATGTGAGTACTCCGACCCAGTGAGTAATAACAATAAATAATAGCTGAAAGCATGAAACGCATAAAGGCACAAGGCAATTCTATATCAGGCAGTAAATCACTTAAAACAGTAAAACCGTAAAGAATCAAATGAAACCTTCTTTTAAAAACAGGTAAATCAGGTAAAACAACAAGTAAATAGTGAGTAGTAATTTGCCCCTCGAGCCCAGTATCAATCGCTCAGAACAGTATCAGCCCCTCGGGCTCAGTATCAGTCACTCACCATAGTATCAGCCCCTCGGGCTCACTCTCAGATCATATGGGTACCCATGCTCACTGTGGGTGTGCATACTCCGGAGGGGCCCCTTACGGACCAAGCGCTATATCAAGCCACCTCGTGGCATCATCACTCGGCACTCAGCCTCACATCACTCGGCCTCCCATCACTCAATCCACCTCGTGGCATGTAAAGTATCTCACAATCACTCAGCATATCCTCATATATGGCCCTCAACCTCACTCAGTCCAGAAACCATCACAAGTCCCTCGGGCATCAGTAAAACAGTAGTGCTCAGCCGAAACAACATTGAAAATATCATTTAAGTCTCAAATTCAAGTAAAAATGGCTGAGTTTGTAAAATAGTAGTAATCAATTGGACTGAGTTCAAATAATTATGCCAAAATAGTGAGGAAGCAGTGATAAAAGTCCACGAAGGATTCGAGTAGTCGGCATGAAGCCCAAATATGGCAATAAGCCCAAATCATGATGATAACAAACAAGTCTTAGTCAAATACGCGGTAAAAACATCAATCGGGACGGACCAAGTCACAATCCCCAATAGTAAACAACCCCGCGCTCTTCATTAAGCGTGTGTTTCACCTTAATATAGAACTACGTTGTGCAATTCGGGGTTTCAAATACTCAGGACATCATTTACTATCATTACTCACCTCAAGCCGGCCAAATCTCTAGCTCGCTATGCCTTTGCCTCTCGAATCGGCCTCCTCGCACGTCAAATCTAACCAAAACCACAACGAATACGTCACAATAGGCTAAGGAAACATAACCCAATCGAAAAAAATCAAAAAATAGCAAAAATCTCAAAATTGGCAAAACTCGAGCCCTAGGCCCACTTCTCGAAACTTAAAATTTTTCACATCAACGGGTTTCTTATCTCTCCACGAGTCTATACATATCAAGAACTCCCAAATCCGAGCTCAGATGAACCATCAAAACCCAATTTGAAATATAAAAACTCAAGCCCTAGTTCTTCCCCCTTTTTGTTAAATTTTCATGAATTTCTAGGTTGATTCTATAATTAGATCGTGTTTTTAGATCATAGGACTCACCTCCAATCAATCCCAGTCAAAACCCTCTTCAATACCCGTCCAAAAGCTCTCAAGGATGCTCAACAATTGTGAAAATTAACTTAGACTTGCGGAACAAAATGACTTCAAAACTATTCTGCCCAGGTAACAATTTCTTCTATGCGAACGCGAGGGCCTTCTCGCATTCGCGATGCACAAAAATCCCACTGACCCATTTTAATATTCGCAAACGTGGTGTCCCACCCACGAATGATATGCCTAAGCTGATCCCACTACGCGAACGCGAGCCTTGTGCCGTGAACACGAAGAACAACCAATGCGGGACCTCAGATCCTTCAATGCGAACGCGACACCCGTCACGCGAATGCGAAGCTTTAACTTCAAACCCTATGCGATCGCGAACCACTACTGCGAACACGAAGAACAAAGTTCCAGCCTCCAAGTTTTCCTCCACGCGATCGCGACACCCTCCCACGACCGCGATGACCAAATTCTCCGCAACACATAGCTGGAAAATCTGCAACTCCTAAGTGCTATAATTGGTCCGTTTGACCATCCGAAATCACCCTGAGGTCCCCGAGACCTCAACCAAAAGCACTAACGCCTCTTAATACATCATTCAAACTTGCTCCAAACATTAAAACACATCAAACAACATTAAAATCATCAATTCTCATCGAATTAAAGCCTAAGTTCTTCAAAAACTTCCGAAACACGCATTTGATAAAAAACCCAACCAAAATACCTCCGAATGACTGAAATTTTGCACACACATCCCAAATCGCCTAACGAAGCTACAGCAACTCTCGGAATTCCATTCCGATCCTCGGATCAAAATCTCACCTATCAACCGGAATTCGCCGAAATACTAACTTCGCCAATTCAAGCCTAATTCTACACCGGTCCTCCAAAATCACTTCCGATCACACTCATAAGTCACAAATCATCCCCCGAAGCTAACCGAATCACCGGAAATCACATCTGAGCCCTCTAACTCATAAGTCAACATCCTGTTGACTTTTCCAAACTAAAGCTTCCTTAAATAGACTAAGTGTCTCATTTCCTACCAAAACCTCTCCAAACCAACCCAATCACATAAGATATGGATAATGAAGCTGAAAATGGGGAAACGAAGCGGTAACCCATGAGACGACGGGTCAGGTTGTCACATCCTACCCAACTAAAACAAACGCTCGTCCTTGAGTGGGTCAAGAAACATACCGGAAGCCTCAAACAGGTGAGGGTATCGGCTCCGCATCTCCTGTTTGGTCTCCCAAGTAGCCTCCTCCACGGGCCGACCTCTCCACTGCACTTTCACTGAAGCTATATCCTTTGATCTCAACTTCCGAACCCGACGACCCAAAATAGCCACTGGCTCCACATCATAGGTTAAATCATCATCCAGCTAAACCGTACTGAAATCCAGAACATGGGACGGGTCCCCAACATACTTTCGGAGCATAGAAACATGAAATACCGGATGCACGCCCGACAAGCTGGGTGGCAAGGAAAGCATATTGGCAACCTCTCCAATCCTCCTAAGTACCTCAAAAGGCCCAATAAACCACGGACTCAACTTACCTTTCTTTCCAAACCTCATAATACCCTTCATGGGCGAAACCTTAAGCAAGACCTTCTCACCATCCATATAAGACACATCTCGAACCTTCCGATCCTCATAACTCTTCTGACGCGACTGTGCTATACGAAGCCTCTCCTGAATCAGCTTCACCATCTCTAAGGCATCTTGAACCAACTCTGTCCCCAATAGTCTAGCCTCGCCGGGCTCGAACCAACCAACTGGAGATCTACACCGCCTCCCATACAACGCCTCATACGGAGCCATCTGAATGCTCGACTGATAACTGTTGTTGTAGGCAAACTCTGCAAGCGGCAACAACTCATCCTAAGAACCTCCAAAATCAATAACACAGGCACGCAACATGTCCTCCAATATTTGAATAGTACGCTCGGACTGCCCGTCCGTCTGAGGATGAAATGTTGTGCTCAACTCCACCTGTGTACCCAACTCTCGCTGAAAAGTCCTCCAGAGCTGAGAAGTAAATTGAGTACCTATATCTGAGATAATAGACACTGGAACACCATGTAATCGAACAATCTCCCGGATAAAGATCCCTGCCAGCCGCTTCGAAGAATAAGTAGTACATACCGGAATGAAGTGCATGGACTTGGTCAGCCGATCCACAATCACCCAAATTGAATCGAACTTTTTCAAAGTCCGAGGAAGACCACTCACAAAATCCATAGTGACTCTCTCCCACTTCCACTCAGGAATAATCATCCGCTGAAGTGCGCCACCCGGTCTCTGATGCTCATATTTCACCTACTGACAGTTGAGACACCGAGCCACAAATCCTACAATATCTTTCTTCATTCTTCTCCACCAATAGTGCTGCTTCAAATCCTGATACATCTTCGCGGCACCTGGATAAATAGAATACCGCGAGCTATGGGCCTCCTCCAATATCAACTCCCGAAGCCTATCCACATTGGGCACACAAATCCGGCCCTGCATCCTCAACACACCATCCTCACTAATGGTCACGTCTCTGGCATCATCATGCTGCACCCTATCCTTAAGGACAAGCAAATGCGGATCATCATACTGGCGCTCTCTGATGCGATCATTTAAGGAAGACCGAGAACCCACACAAGCCAACACCCGACTAGGCTCCGAAATATCTAGTCTCACCAACCGATTGGCCAAGGCCTGAACATAAACTGCAAAGGGCCTCTCCCCAACTGGAATATACGCTAAACTCCCCATACTCACTGCCTTTCGGTCAAAGCATCGGCCACTACATTGGCCTTCCCCGGGTGATACAGAATGGTAATATCATAATCCTTAAGCAAATCTATCCATCTACGCTGCCTCAAATTAAGATCCTTTTGCTTGAACAAATGCTGAAGACTGCGATGATCAGTGATTACCTCACAAGATATGCCATACAAGTAGTGCCTCCAAATCTTCAAGGCATGAACTATGGCAGCCAACTCCAAATCATGTACAAGTTAGTTCTTCTCGTGGGGCTTCAAGTGACGAGAAGCATAAGCAATAACTCTACCCTCCTGCATCAATACACATCCAATCCCAACTCTCGAAGCATCACAATATACCGTATGAGGACCTGAAGCTGATGGCAAGACCAATACTGGAGTTGTGGTCAAAGCTGTCTTGAGCTTCTGAAAGCTCTCATCGCACTCGTTCGACCATACAAATGAAGCACCCTTCTGAGTTAACTTGGTCGAGGGCGATGCAATGGAGGAAAATTCCTGAACAAACCGGCGATAATAGCCTGCCAACCCAAGAAAACTACGAATGTCTATGGCGGAGGATGGTCTGGGCCAACTCTGAACTGCCTCTATCTTCTTCGGGTCGACCTGAATACCCTCACTGGACACCACGTACCCCAAGAAAGCCACTGAGCTGAGCCAAAACTCACACTTGGAGAACTTTGCATAAAACTTCTCCTCCCTCAATCTCTGCAATACAACTCACAAATGTTGCACGTGCTCCTCCTAACTACGCGAGTACACCATAATATCATAATGAAAATAATAACGAACGAATCCAGATAAGGCCGAAATACACTGTTCATCAAATGCATGAATGCTGCTGGGGCATTAGTCAGCCCAAAGACATAACAATAAACTCAGAGTGCCCATATCTAGTCCTGAAAGCAGTCTTAATAATATCTGAATCCCTGATCTTCAACTGGTGATAGCCCGAACGGAGATCAATCTTGGAGAACACCCTCGCTCCCTGAAGTTGATCAAATAAATCATCAATACGAGGCAGGGGTACTTGTTCTTCACTGTTACTTTGTTCAATTGCCTGTAGTCAATGCATATTCCCAAGGTGCCATCCTTCTTTTTCACAAACAGAACCGGTGCATCCCACAGTGACACGCTAGGCCGAATGAACCCCTTATCTAGGAGTTCTTGAAGCTGATCCTTCAATTCTTTCAACTCTGCTGGTGCCATACGATATGGCAAAATGGAAATGGGCTGAGTTCCCGGCACCAGGTCAATACCAAAATCAATATCCCTGTCCTGTGGCATGCCTGGTAGGTCTGCAGGAAATATATCGGGAAACTCCCTCACAACTGGAACATAATCAATGCTAGGAGTCTCGGCTCCAACATCCCTCACAAACACCAAATATGAAAGGCAACCCTTCCCAACCATACACTGGGCCGTTAAGAATGAAATCACTCTATTAGGAACATAATCAGTCACAACACGCCACTCGATCCTCGGTATACCCGGTATAGCCAAAGTGACTGTCTTAGCATGACAGTCTATAATAGCATGACACGAGATAACCAGTCCATGCCCAAAATAACATCAAAATCCACTATGCTCAATAACAATAGATCAACTCTGGTCTCCAGACCCCCAATAGTCACCAAACATGACCGGTACACATGGTCTACGATGATAGTATCGCCCACCTGGGTAGATACATGAACAGGTAAAGCAAGTCACCCTCGGGACGTACCCAAAGGATGAGCAAAATATGAGGACACATAAGAATAGGTGGAATCGGGATCAAATAAGACTGAGGCATCCCTATGGTAGACTGAAATAATACCTGTAATGACAGCATCTGAAGCAATGGCATCTGTCCTGCCTGGAAGAGCATAAAAACGAGCCTGACCACCGCCTGATTGGCCTCCACCTCTAGGGAAACCCCTGGCTGCCTAACCCTCACCCCTAGCTAGCTGGGCGGGTGCTGAAGAAACTGGACCAGAAGACGAGGGCTGACCCCTCTGCTGAGATGAGCTAGCAGCACGATGAGGAAACTGCCTCCACACATGTCCAAACTCTCCACACTCAAAAAACTCCCAGGTGCTGGAGAATGGGACTGAAGGGAACCCCTCGCGCCGGAGTGACTAGCTGACGCACTCGGCCTAGAAGAACCCTGAACAGATGGGGCACGAGATGAACTCTGTGCTAAAAGAGCGCTGAGTGAAGGCTGTCCCTGCTGAGGACCATGATAACCACAACCTGTATGCCCCACGATACTTGGGATGGGTCGACTGAGCGGGCCTGAAAGAACGACCCCTGCCCTGCTGGAACTGGACCCTCGAAGGAGCGCCATTGTAACTGCCAGAACCTCGAGGCCTCTTGGCCTCCCTCTCTTCTCGATCCTGATGGTGAACCTCCTTAATCTCTCGAGCTATATCAACCACCTCCTCGAATATGGCACCCAATACTCTCTCTCTAGTCATAAGAACGCGGAGATGGTAGTTAAGGCCATCAACAAATCTCCAGATCCGCTCACGATCAGTCGGAACCATCCAAACGGCATGACGAGCCAACTTTGAAAACCTCATCTCATACTGAGACACAGTCATATCTCCCTGCCGTAGCCACGCAAACTATCTGCATAGCTCCTCTCTGCCGGACTGCGGTACATACTTCTACAAGAAGAGAGTGGAGAACTCCTGCCAAGTAAGGGACGCTGCACCAGCAGGCCTACGCCTCTCATACGCCTCCCACCAAGTGAAGACAGCCCCGGTAAACAGAAAGGTGGTAAATGCCACACCACTAGACTCAAGAATCCCTGCTGTACGGAGCATCCGCTGACACCTGTCAAGAAAACCCTGGGCATCCTCGCCCTCAGCACCACTGAATGTCGGAGGCTGGAGTCTACCAAACCTCTCAAGGCGACGCTGCTCATCCTCAGGCATAGCTGGAATCCTGAACTCTTGCACTGGTGCAACTGGCTGAGTTGGAGGCGCCTCTGGAGTCTGTAATCCCTGCACTACCTGCTCAGGTGTGCGAGCAGCGGGGTTCTGATTGCCTCCCCCGGACTGCGAAGTAGCTACTGCTAGGTGGCTGAAACTGCCTGAGCCAGGCCAGTGCAAATTGTCAAAATCTGCGCCAAGGCCTCCTGAAGACCCGGAATCACGATGGGCACAGCTGGTGCCTGAAATGGTGCTGCTGGAGCATGATCCTGAGCTGGGGCAACTGGTGGATCAACAGGCGCTGCCCCGACTGCCCTGTCTCTGCCACGACCACGACCACGACTGCATCTACGGCCTCTGGTGGCCTCGGTGGGCGGTACCGGTGGTCTTCTACCTCGTCCGGTAGCGCGAGTCCTCACCATATGTGAGAGAATAGAATAAAGAGAAATTTAGTACTCGAATCAACAAGTTCGCACGACAAGAATTTCAAGAATGTATAGTTTTCCTAAAGGTTCTGCAGCCTCCCGAGGATAAGCACAGATGTCTCCGTATCGATCCACGAGACTCTACTAAACCAGCTCATGACTCGCGAGACCTAGTAACCTAGGCTCTGATACCAACTTGTCACGACCCAAGTCCCGAACCCGGTCGTGATGGCGCCTCTCGTGATGACAAGGCCAGCCAGAACAACTTAAACACCTTTTTAAAAATAATTAATTAACATTAATAAATTCAAAACATGTTTAAGAGAGCCATAAGTGTGGTAACAATGATAATAACCAGGGAAACCATCCCGACACATCCCAAACCAGGGTGTCACAAGTCATGAGCTACTACAGAATCTGCTATAAGTCTACAAAGTACGAAAATCCGATACAGTAATCTGAAGAAAAGATAAATGATAGAGGATAGGGGAGACAAGGGGCTGCTGACGTCAACACCTACCTCGTAGCTCTAAATCGCTGCATGGTCTGGAAGGAATCAGCGCTCAGGTGCGGACTCTGCTATGCCTGAATCTGCACACATTGTGCAGGGAGTAATATGAGTACTCCGACCCAGTGAGTAATAACAATAAATAATGGCTGAAAGCATGAAACGTATAAAGGCACAAGGCAATTCTATATCAGGCAGTAAATCACTTAAAGCAGTAAAACCGTAAAGAATCAAATGAAATCTTCTTTTAAAACCAGGTAAATCAGGTAAAACAACAAGTAAATAGTGAGTAGTAATCTGCCCCTAGGGCCCAGTGTCAATCTCTCAGAACGGTATCAGCCCCTCCGGCTCAGTATTAGTCCCTCAGCATAGTATCAGCCCCTCGGGCTCACTCTCAGATCATATGGGTACCCGTGCTCACTGTGGGTGTGCAGACTCCGGAGGGGCCCCTTACGACCCAAGCGCTATATCAAGCCACCTCGTGGCATCATCACTCGGCACTCGGCCTCACATCACTCAAGCCACCTCGTGGCATGTAAAGTATCTCACAATTACTCAGCATATCCTCATATATGGCCCTCAGCCTCACTCAGTCCAGAAACCATCACAAGTCCTTCGGGCATCAGTAAAATATAGTGCTCAGCCCAAACAACATTGGAAATATCATTTAAGTTTCAAATTCAAGTAAAAATGGCTGAGTTTGTAAAATAGTAGTAATCAATTGGACTGAGTTAAAATAATTATGTTAAAATAGTGAGGAAGCAGTGATAAAAGTCCATGAAGGATTCGAGTAGTCGGCATGAAGCCCAAATATCGCAATAAGCCCAAATCATGATGATAACAAACAAATCTTAGTCAAATACGCGGTAAAAACATCAATCGGGACGGACCAAGTCATAATCCCCAATAGTAAACAACCCCGCGCTCGTCATTAAACATGTGTTTCACCTTAATATAGAACTACGTTGTGCAATTCAAGGTTTCAAACCCCCAGGACATCATTTACTATTATTACTCACCTCAAGCCGGCCAAATCTCTAGCTCGCTATGCCCTTGCCTCCCAAAACTACAACGAATACGTCACAATAGGCTAAGGAAACATAAACCAAATGAAAAGAATCGAAAAATAGCAAAAATCTCAAAATTGGCAAAACCCGAGCCCCGGGCCCACTTCTCGAAACTCAAAATTTTTCACATCAATGGGTTTCTTATCTCGTCACAAGTCTATACATATCAAGAACTCCCAAATCCGAGCTCAGATGACCCATCAAAACCCAATTTGAAATATCAAAACTCAAGCCCAAGTTCTTCCCCATTTTTGTTAAATTTTTATGAATTTCTAGGTTGATTCTATAATTAGATCATGTTTTTAGATCATAGGACTCACCTCCAATTAATCCCAGTCGAAAACCTCTTCAATTCCCGTCCAAAAGCTCTCAAGGATGCTCAATAATGGTGAAAATTAACTTAGACTCGCGGAACAAAATGGCTTAAAAACTATTCTGCCCAGGTGATAATTTCTTCTATGCGAACGCGAGGACCTTCTCGCATTCGCGATGCACAAAAATTTCACTGACCCATTTTACTCTTCGTAAACGCGGTGTCCCACCCGCGAACGCGATGCCTAAGATGATCCCACTAGGCGAACGCGAAGAACAACTAATGCGGGACCTCAGATCCTTCAATGCGAACGCGACACCCGCCACGCGAACGCGAAGCTTTAAGTTCCAACCCTATGCGATCGCGAACCACTACTGCGAACAGGAAGAACAAAGTTCCAGCCTCCAAGTTTTCCTCCACGCGATCGCGACACCCTTCCGCGATCGCGATGACCAAATTCTCTGCAACACATAGCTGGAAAATCTGCAACTCCTAAGTGCTATAATTGGTCCGTTTGACCATTCGAAATCACCCCGAGGCCCCCGGGGCCTCAACCAAAAGCACCAACACCTCTTAATACATCATTCTAACTTGCTACAAACATCAAAACACATCAAACAACACTAAAATCATCAATTCTCGTCAAATTCAAGCTTAAGTTCTTCAAAAACTTCCGAAATACGCATTTGATCAAAAACCCAACCTAAACACCCCCGAATGACCTGAAATTTTGCACACACATCCCAAATCACCTAACGAAGCTACAACAACTCTCGGAATTCCATTCCATCCCTCGGATCAAAATCTCACCTATCAATCGGAATTCACCAAAATACTAACTTCGCCAATTCAAGCCTTATTCTACATCGGTCCTCCAAAATCACTTCCGATCACACTCCTAAGTCCCAAATCATCCCCCGAAGCTAACCGAATTACCGAAAATCATATCTGAGTCCTCTAACTCATAAGTCAACATCTTGTTGACTTTTCCAAACTAAAGCTTCCTTAAATAGACTAAGTGTTTTATTTCCTACCAAAACCTCTCCGAACCAACCCGATCACATAAGATACGGATGATGAAGCATAAAAAAGCTAAAAATAGGGAAACGAAGCGGTAACTCATGAGACGACGGGTCAGGTCTTCACAACCAATATATTTATGGCCCATAATTAATATTTAATTAATTATCAAATCTCATTCGCCGATTGGTTACTTGATGGACGTACTAGATTAAGTGAGAATCTCTATAAATTGGTCCTCTCCCCACCTATTAGGGTTACCGTATTTTATTTTCTTTCTTCCATCACTAAAGGCGGCTGTAACGAAAGCTAGGTCAAGGGGGGAGAAACCAATTTACCGATTAACACTTCCGCTTCAAGATAATGGATTTCGCTTCAGGTATATTTTCTATGACGATTATTACATGTAAGATTATCATGTTCAAGATCCTGGTAGAATTATAGTTTATACTTACGGTTGCAACTAGCGCAAATATTATATTATCTGATTTTTCTTGGTGCATGCACGATGTTGACTTGTTTTATGTCACTCTCCTATTTGCCTTATAGCTTAAAAGCCTTCAGCCTAGCTCTAGTTGTCACAAATTTTGAATGTAGAGAACGAGTTCTAAAATGTATATCTAATTTGTTTTAGCTATACTTATTCTCTGACATTTATATAAGATTCAACCTCAGATTATTGAGTTCTTCCAAATCACAATCTTTATAATTAAAATTAATTGGAAATGTTGGAAAAAATATTACATAAAGAAATAATATGAAATGAGGAATATTAAGTTTTTCAATTTCTTTTGGTGCATGCAGGAAGATAGTTAACTTTTCTCTTTTTCACCTCTCCAACTTGCCTCGTAGCTGAAAGATGGCTTCCTCCCGCACCCTAATGATGTTATCTTCGAATAATTTTGGGAGTGACTTAAATTTATAACCTTTTTAATGGCAAAGAGACGTATATGTCAAATGAAAGAAAATCTCTAGAATAAATTACTTTTAACGATAACTTAGAACTAAAGGATAATATTTATACATTAATGATGAAAATTAAACTGCATGCACAGTTTAAATCTAACAATTTGAAGTTTGTAAAGTGATTTTTCGAGAACGCATGGAGTGTATCTATACTGTATAGCGAGGCACAGCTATGTTCTTGTCAATCTTGACTCGTCAAAACATCTTTTGTAGAAAATATTTTTGTTAGTGTTTAACCAAAAAATGATAATTTGGTCAAAACTAGAATTTAAAATAAGAAATCGGGTTACTGATAATCAAGAGACCAAAAAGTATAATAAGCTTTCTTAGAATAAGAATCAACAGTAAAGAAATTCGAATTTCAATATGATGTAAATGATTTTTTTTTACAAATGATGAGACCTCCTCCTTTTATAGCCAATAAGGAGTAACGGCTCAATTCCTTAGTACAAAT